>PISX010000977.1:0-67920 GCA_004024625.1 Mellivora capensis
ATTTTAACTTAACCCTCTGATTCTCTCATCTTAGTTCATTTTGACTTGGTTTCTCATGAGAAATAACTGAGTCTAAGTAAGCTAATTAAAATCCTTACATTTTCCACTTATTTCTGTCTCTTTCAATTCTTTTGTTAATGCCTTAGCAGTTTTCATTGTACAGGTCATTCATTTTCTTCGTAAAATGTATTCCTAAGTATTTAATGGGATTGTTCTCTTTATTTCTTTTTCAAATAATTGGTTGTTAGTGTGTAGAAACACAACTGCTTATGTTGATTTTGTATCCTGCAACTTTACTTTTTCCACATAAAAACCATCTATAGAAAACCACCCACAGAGAATATAGTGTCATAATTCTACCTTGACTTCCTTAAATCAAAAGGATTGACATAATGGTTGAATTCATTTGGATACTTTTTTTGGCTTAGAGGACACTTTCACATAGATGATCTTATTTGATTTTCACAACAGCTCGTTTAATCAGGCAGAGTAGGTGGTAATATCTTCATTATATGTATGAAAAAACTAACCATATTGCACTTAAACTAGAATTCTCTTCCTCTGATTTCTAATTAATAATCTTTCTGCTGCACTATTCTACTTCTCCTAGATCAGGCTTTCTTAGCCACAGCACTGTTGACATTTTGGGTCAGATAATGCTTTGTGGGAAGCTGTCCTGTGCCTTGTAGGATGGTTAGCAATGCCCATGGTCTCTCCTCACTGGATGCCAGCAATAGTCCTGTACCAGCAGGAACAACAAAAAATTGCATTGTCATAGGCCGTGGGCTGAGAGATTAACAACCAGATTGTATCTGGAAAATAACAGTATTCAATTCCTATAAGGTATCCTGAAATTTCCTAAATGTAAGATGTGTATTTTCCTGTTACTATACGTGGGATTGCTGAGTTGTCACCTCTTTTTTTTTTTTTTTAATATTTTATTTACCTATTTGACAGAGATCACAAGTAGGCAGAGAGGCAGGCAGAGAGAGGAGGAAGCAGGCTCCCTGCTGAGCAGAGAGCCCGATGTGGGGCTCGATCCCAGGACCCTGGGACCACGACCTGAGCCGAAGGCAGAGGCTTTAACCCACTGAGCCACCCAGGCGCCCCGAGTTGTCACCTCTTTGATCACAAGGGTGTCTATTCACTCACAGAGGACAGAATCTACCACCTTCCCTTTATCCTTCTAAGGCCTTTAGTTTCCCACGTAAGGTCATTTTATATCTTTATTTTAGAAAGAGTCACAGTAAGAAATGTTCTTTTTCTTTTTTCCTCTTGAAAGTTTAAATTCCAAAAGAAGAAAATGTACCTTAGATAAATAAGCTTAGAAATCTCTTAGGCACCTAATCCCTGGTCTATAGCCAAGATCTGAGTCTTGAAGTCTTCTTTATTATTTATTTATCTTGTCTCGTTTTTGAATTCTTCTTTATTTTTTTATGATATTCTCTGAAGCCAAGAGCTTCTGAAATATATAGCAAATTTTACAATGAGATTCAAGAAATCATATTTACTACCAGTCAAGTTGTTGCCTCACTACCATGTGATCCAGGGCTATCTTATTTGTGTAGTTGGGGGTACATGAAAGAGTTGGAGAGAAAAATTATGGAGGAGACATTTATCTGGGGAAACTAAGAAAATAATTGACGAGAACAAAAAGAACGACTAAGATTTCCCATAGACCGAAAGTGTATGCAAAATTGAGTGATTACAAGTAGATATGTAGACAGTGATATTCAATTTTCTAATTCAATAAATTTCTTAGTGCCATAGAATATATACCACGTGGCTAAAAATTATTTTCTTCTTGTGGTAAAGAGGGTTTCATTAATCAGTGAAGAAAGATATTTTCAGTGACATTACTGTAAAGTCACATTAAAAGTGGACAAATCCTTCACACTTTATTTTCACTTTTCAAAAAACATAACTTCTTTGGTGCTTCTTGGGTGTCTGAGATAATTTATGTCAAACCTCAAACTCTGAAATTTGCTTGGTTTAAATTCTTACGGAAAATTTATAGCAGTCAAGCTTTATTTGAAATGTCTTTAACCCTTACAGCCTATAGATTTTTTAATTGCTATTGATTCCAAGAAAACCTAATGGCTGAATCTTGCAGGTTCTCTCATAATTTTCTTTCCTTATGAAAGCTTAAATATTTAATTCATTACTACTATTTAAGTTTCCTGGTAACATTCACAGTTTGCTATTAAAAGAGAAATATGTTTAACTGAGATTCAATAGTTATTCCAATGCAGGTTTTTACTTAAAGAGCCATATTTTTTCTATTACAAGCTGAAAACAATAGTAATAGGCCATTAAATGATGGGCGTTTAGAGATCTGAAGCAAGTGAACAGATTTTTTAACTAACGTGTCATTTTTAGGTAAATTATCTTTTTCTCTTGTTTCTCCCCCAGCTGAACTCCAGGAAAATTGATATTGTTATGGAATACTGGACAAGTTACAGAGCATACTTACTCAGGAGTATATTCATTATTTAGCAAATACTGAGTACCCACTACATTCTAGGCCCTGTGAAATATTTTGGGGACAACAAAATTAGTCATTGCTGTCTCCCAAATGGAGCTCACAGTCTAGAACCAGAGACAGACACAGACATAATTATATAGTACATTAAGAACAAAAGAACAGTGTAGTGAAGGCACAAAAAGAGAGAAGAGTTAAGCCTGCCTTGGTCTGAATGTCTTGGGCAGGAACACACAGAGATGCGTGATGGGAATTCATGTTTCTCCAGGGAAGAATCTCTTCAGCAGAGAAGACAGGATATACAGAATATCTCCAAGAGGTTAGGGAAATTGTGACTAGAGGGAGAGTAGCACATATAAGGCAAAGAAGAATATAATGCAGATTTGTTCTCTAGCACATAGCACATTTTTACTCTAGGATCTTTCTATATGGGAGAGAGATTATGACAAAATGGATACAGAACCAGCTGCTGTGAATGTTAATATTGTCAAATATGAGGAAATAGTAGAATAGTTACTATGCTATACGCTGGGTTATAGGAGCTTCACATATGTGTTGGTTAATTCTATCAAAAATAGTATGGAAGAGATGTGGGGTTTTTTTTTCATTTTTCAGAAGAATTTAAAGATAATTTATTGAAGTTGATAAGGATCGTGAATAGCGAAGCCCTGATGCCCCGTTAGTCTGCTGAGACCCAACCATTATGGAATACTGTCCCTTTGCTATATGTGCTCCATGGCTGAGTAAGATTTCTTAGAGAGTATAGTGTCCCCAGAAGACTTTCAGAAATGGCACCAGAAAGTGTAAGAGCACAGAATTTGAACAAAATAAACACAGATTGCCTTTCTGGTAAAGGGAGCAACTGAGAGAGCAGTAGGAGGTAGTTTTGGGTGTATCTGAGAGGAAGACTTTTTGCAAATGCAGATATAAGTGAGTGAAAAATGACATCGAGGTGCTTGGGAGGTGGAAACTACAAAACTGCTGAGCAGACAAACTGAAATCAGTGAGAATTCAAGTAAACTTATGGAGAATATCAAATGCAGATTTATTAACTGCAACATAATAACGAGTTTGTAAGGCACAAAGAATCTGTAGAAGCCCAATATTTCTAAGTTTTGCCAGACTATGAAAGACAGACTCCTCTCTCCTCCCTGGCTCAGCTCCTAAACAGAGCTATTATCTGGAGAGATAATTCCAGATGCTCTGACCCCTTCCAAATTCTTATTTGACGATCAGTCATCTGGAGTGGAACTCTTACTCTCCAATGGGTTTTCCGAGTGATACACCAAGCTTTGCTCTCCTAATTAACACTATGGGCCGTCTCCATGCACCCAGTAGTTCTTGGAGACTGTCAGAATTCTCAAATCTATGACACTGCCCCTGGGAAGGAGTGGGATGGGTGGACCCCTTGAGTGGCCTTCAAATGCCTCAGCATTAAAATAGAAGTCTCTCATGAGTGTCTGAAAAGTCTCAGCTGTTATTCCTCCAACTTAAAAAATTTTTGAACTCAGAAAGCAATAAACTACAAACTAAGAAGGCCCAGAGAGCTTCTGTGGGACAGCAGAAGCTGTTTTTAGCTGAACTAGCAAACTCTGATTGTCATCATTCCAGTCAAGATTTCAACACTGAAGAATAATCTTGATACAGTTGCCTCTGCAAGGCGACTCTTTCCGTTTAAAAATTTGTATTATGTTTGTAAGTGCAATACCTTTTAGTATAGACATTTCAGGGCACTTTGATTTGTATTCTGTATTGGGTCAAAGAGATAACTAGGAGGACATTTCATTCAGAAAAAGTGTCAGTTTGGAAGATTAGAAATTCACTCGTGTTTTCATCAGCATCCATCCTCCTTAGAAGACCCAAATCTTGAAATGTCATTAAGACAGAATGTTTTCTAGATAAGGTTATGCCCTTAATATTCCATGACAATCCGTCAACTGGCGATAGGGTTGCTAGAGGTGTCTTGTTACTTTTAGGGGTAGTGATAATGATTGTCATCATGTGCTGAAAACATTAAGTACCTGCAGCAAAACACAAAGTGACACAAGAGTCCAGGCCCCAAGCTTAAGGGTCTTACAATCTAAAATAGGAGACAAGGTTGGTAGTATAGTTGTTAGAATGTATAAAATTTCCTAATTATAAATACAAATGGAATGGTATGTAAAGTCAATACAGAGGTAGGCATGAAGAAGCCATGGGGGCTTGAGAGATGCTCTTTAAAGAAAAATGCAATCTAGAAAAGTGGCTGAGATGGCAAGGAATTCAAGACGGTGGCCATGGCTTAAAATAGATTTCTGACTAGTATACTATGTTCAGATATCTAGGACCAGATGGTTTCGCAGAATGAATGGCTGCCCTAGGGAAAAGAATGTGAGATATTAGCAGGAAAAGCTATACTGACATATCAAAAGTCATCGGAGTATCTTAAATGTCAGTCCCAATAGGAGAGTCCAATTAATACATTAAATGTCTTACCCTACAAAACTGCTTCTCTTGATGAAGTATATTTTAAACAACAAAGTCTGTTTTAGTTAAAGATGAGTCTTATGTGGTTAAGATAATGTCATGTTATAGTGGAATAATGAATTGTAACATTTGGACTTCAAAATCCTCTGAACGTGTCTTGGCAAATGTCATCCCATGAAATCATGTCATTATGAGCCAAAGTGTTGAATGAACACTGGTCAATACAAAGCCTTTTTGTGGTTTCTAAGACTTGAGGATTTGGGATGATTTTAAGGCCAACTCTAGGGGTTCATGAAAGGATACAGATAATCCAAAAAGAAAATTTATTCCAGGGAAACAGTATTTTCTAAACAATCACAAGGCTAAATACAGATTCTGTATTTTTAAGCTGGAATTAGGTTTTCCAGTCCAGTCAGATTAGACCACAATTACCTAGCCAGCACAAACTACCTTAACTAAGGGACAAGGTAATCGACCACTAAAGGGTATCTGCCATAAGCAAACGATTTACGTGTGCTGTATAGGCCCCTACTGAAATGCCCAATGAATAACACCCTCCCTCTGATGCAGTCTACACAACTGGCCCAAAGAAGGTATTTCCAACCTAGACTTCTCCTCTTGCCAGTAAAGTGGAAGGTTTTGTGAGCTCCCTGAAAAGCTGTATAATAACAAATGCCAGATAGAATAATTAAGGATTACTTTCCCTAGGAGATCCAAAATGTCATGTCAGTGTCTGAATACGTATCTGATTTTTTTGCCATCCATCCATCCAGTTAGTGTGTCAATATAATTTTTCCTTACAAAATCCATGATGTAAAAATGTGCCAGTTCCAAGCACACCTAATAGCAGGAAGAAAACCCTGAAGACTTTACAAGCACAAAACTAAGTCTAAGCACTCTGCAGTATACTCTGTACAGTTCAAAAGAAGGATAAGATGGTACTCCCACCTTTATAAGACTTTGAATCCTGCTAGGGGGCTCTCATTGGGGTATAATGAGCAGCCGAAAGACTTGAGCCTTTGTGCATACTGAGGTTTGGAGGCTTGGGCCTGTGTACATTGCATCATACAGAAAGAAAAAATGTACCACAGTGTCTTTCTTGGTGAATATCATTCTGAAATTTTCTATTTTGGGAAATGAATCCTATTAATTATATAATTTCCATTTTTTCTTGGCTTTTAAAATAGATATGTCAATTTAAGGTACAATGTACTAGCTTTTTAGTGTTCTCATGGGTAGAGCATGTACCATTAAAACTGATGTGTGGAGATAATATGCACCACATGGTTTCTTACTGTCTATATGTCTGGCTTTAATCACAGATCTTCATGAAATGTTGCAATCCTGGGGTGAGCTAGCTGTGAGATTCTTCAGGGGTACAGGCTGAGCTGTGGATTATAGGTGAAACTGCATTACAAGGCTACTGAGGTTAATTATGTCTGGAAGCTTCCTGTACAGTCCACATCAGTTGACAGTCCGTGCATGCTACATAAACAATCTGGAGGGAGTCCTTTATTAGCAGAGCAAGAAAGCAGCTAGCTGTCTGTGTTCTATAAAGTCCTTTTGGTTTTTAGAGATTTTGACTCAAATAGCCCTCTGTTTGCTTAATGTATGTTTATTCAAATCTCTACTTATTAAGCCAAATAATGAAGAGCCAAGAGGATCAAAATATTGAATCTACATTCTCAGTCTCAAAGAAGACTTCTTAATTTAAGATCATGTGCCCCAAGATAGCAGTCCAGTGCACCCAGAACTCCACAGTCTGTGCCGGAGTCCTGCTGGGAGCCTTCCTAACCTGCAGAACTTTTGTAAAGAAGTTAGCCAACAAGCACAGGTTAAATGTCTCCTCCCCTGGGTATGCTGTGTCATATTTCTTGGAACTTCTACCAACCATGTGGAAGTCTCCTAATTCTCAATTATCTTGACCCTCTTATCTGTGACACTCTTTCAGTGTCCAACAACAACAACAACAACAAAAGGGCAGAAAAACGTGGGGGTGAGGGGGGACTCAAGAGTCTAGGCTGGCATGGAAATGCTTTTGTCTTCCATCAAGTCTCCTGACTTTGCAGTCACTCAGCCTTTGGAATATATCAGGTCCATGTTTCCTCCAGCTCTGTTTCATCATCTTATCATCTGGTGGGTATGGCACATTCTGGAGGAGACAGAGGGAAATGTAGAATTCCTACAGGTCTTCTGAATGACTTCTGTAGCAGAAAAGGTCAGTAAGCTTGTTGGTCCTGAAGACCTTGTAAGTAAAAAGGTACTGGGCTCATAAGAAAACCATATATTTACCAAAATGTGAAGAAAGGAGGAGAATTTTCCCCTCAATTGGCATCTTTGTCATTACACTGCTTAAGTACCTTACAGAGAGGTCTAAGAGCACAATGCCTAAGATCAAGGATCCTGGATCCACTCTGAATCATGGCTTCACCACTTAGCATGTGACCTCAGACACGTTAACTAAAACTCAGGTGCCTCTTATCACTCAAATAGGATACTAGTAGAATCTCACTTATAGGATTATTCTGATGGTTAAATGACTTGATACGTTGTATCACTGGTAAGTGTTCAAATCTCAACTGGAGATTTGGACTCAAATCTCAACTGGAAATAATCAATCCCATCCATTTCTCTGACATCAAGTTCATTGGTATCCATTTGCATATACATTTTTAAATCTGGAAACTAATGGGAAAAGAAACACACACAGATTACAAGATATCTAATTTTGTATCCAGTACTAGTGAACTGTGTGACTGTGCAATTGCTTGATCTTTTTGGATTCCAGTTTCCTCAGCTGTAACATGAGGAGGTTGAAGTAGATTACTTCCATGGCCCCTTTCAGGTCTAACGTCTAATTATTCCAACCCTAGAGTTTTGTTGTTGCCAAGTCAAAATAACTCATCATGTTTCCAAATTGCTTTAGAGTGTTTGTTTTTCACCAAACCTTGGGAAATTACAGGTAGTGTTAGTGATCTAAATGGCATTCCTCACCTACACATATACGTATGTATTTTTTCTTTGTAACGATCCTTGTAAAAGTTTTGGCAGTTGGAGCAGGAAGAAGTGAAACATTAGATTTTTGAAAGCAAAGTATATTTCAGGGAGAGGGTTATAAGGTCACCCGGTTAGTCTGAAGTGTGTAATTCTTTTCTCTCTCACCTCATTCTTGGTTCCTCAGAGTAGCAGTTGAGTAATATCGTATCAGTTTGATAAGGCTCCCTTGCCCTTCCTAACAACTAAAACCATCCTGGACACCTTTTCATGGACACTCCCTCCATTAAAGCATCAGAGAACTTTAGAACTGCTTTTAAAAACAGCAGATAAATTAATGATTTTCTTGAGAAATATTTTTCATGAGAAGAGTCTAAGAAAGAGTTGATAATGCTGTGTAAGATCCTTACACTGAATAAAGACATGGGGCATTTCGGCCTCCAGAAACATGTTTAGGAAATGTCCCTGAGACATTGATATTAGAAGAGGAACAGACGCAAACTCCACTATGTTTGGCTGCCAGTAAAGAGCTCGTTTTGTTTACAGTATTACTCTCCAAAGAAGACAAGATGAGATTGTCATTATCCAAATGTTGTCCAGTGTTTTCCAACTCAGATCCTGAGCTGAAGTAAAAGATTGCCAAAAATCATGTTTACAACATTGAATGCATTGTGTAATAAAGTGTTAGGTAGATCAGCTAATAAAATTAGTTATTTTAGACTTAAATCTAAGTTGAATTTGGGTCTAATTCTCTTCCCCAAAGGGAACAGAGAGAGTTGATTTTCTGATAAACTGAAACATATCCAACTTTTTGTTGATAATAAAGGGGTGAGATCCCTTATCTAGATATTGCCCATGGGAACCACTCTTTTTCAGTGGGAGAAGTTGGCCAATCTCAACTGAATTGCTAATGGTCATCTTTCTAATTGATTTTGATTCTCAAATTTGTTAAAATGAAGTTGGCAAAGAACATTCTTTATTGTCCCTCTTGGCTGACCTACGGACTCTGAGCTGGAATGGAGTTGGTAAAAGTTGAGGAATGGAACTGAAATTACATCCTTAGATTCCCATCATTAATTTCCTAGGGGAGACTGTAACAACTTCACCTCCCACCCCTTCCTGACACTGAGAGTTGTATGATCAGCATTCCCTTGTTAAGGCATTAGTGGATCAGGCCTCTTGGGGAAAGCACTGATGTCCTTTAAATATTTGACCCAAATTACCACTCAGGATAATTAATCTCAATTTATTCTACTTATAAAATGCAGATTAGGAAAACTGAATCATGATGCTTTAAAATAAATGCACTCTGTTCTTAAAATAGCCATGAGGAATCGCACATAAGAAGTCCTCTACGTTGTGTTGTACTTACTGTTATTTGAGTGTTGCTCAAGTATTCCAGAAAAACATGGGCCATTGCAATCTCCTTGTTTTTATGATACCTTTGTAAACTAACAATTAGTCATCCTTCACTTTGAAGCCAGAAACCCGAGATGCTGATTTGTTCTCCACTTTCTTAGTAAAGGATACCATTTTAGTGTAGACTGTTCAATACATAGCAGGATATATTTACACTTTTGAGTCCTCAGCAAGCTTCCCTGTGCTACTCAAGACTATTCATATCAGAAGCCTTGTAAGCTGTTTTCTCTTTCTGTTCAGTGTTTTAACATGTCCACAACAAAGACATTATTCCATGTAGAAAGGGAATATACCTTGACTTTTCCATAAATACTCCATTTAGAAGATCATTTGTAATAGTGGATTGGGGCTGCATGCAGTAGAATGTTTTGGCAGATGGTGAAGAATCCCGAAGCCAAAGACTACACTTCCTAAATCAGTTGTCTTCCGTACACCACTTTCCCAGTGCTAAACACAAGTTCACTAACTGTTCTTGTCAACCCGATTTTCCTGTTCATGCCGCGTGACCGTAGTTTTGCAGAGTACGGACGTATAGTTTAGAGACTGGGAAGACGTAAAGAGAATAAGGTCACTGCCTTTTTAAGATCCAAGTTTACATCAACACTGCCTAGCCAGAGAGAAAGCCTAATGAAGAAAAAGGGAACTGGTATGACTATGTTAGTGAATCATAAAACCTAATAAAACCAAGATCCAACCAAAGCCGCCTCTGGAGTGAGGTTTTAAGGAGCAGGCAGGAATGTGCACTAATTATCGGATTGTTAATCTGTTACATGTGTTTTGGAGAAGACATAGTGTGACTCAGGGCAGGCAGTAGCTGACCCAGCAGCATTGGGTTTTAGCTATCCCAGATTTAGTATTAAAACACCAGCTGCATGGAACAAATTCCCACATGTCCCCTGGTGCTACCACCAAACACCCTACCACTGTCAGAGATTTTAACACCTCTATGAGGACTAGGGACCATCTGGACACCTTCTCAACAGGATAGGAAGTTTAGACATGTATGTTAGAGGATGTTTAAAAAGTTTTGCTATGACAATGAACAAAACTTTGAGGGCTCTCAAGTTCTTCATAAGCAATTAGATGTAAGAGAAAAGTGGTTATTTGACTTAAAGTCAATGTAACTGCCCTTTAATATGAGGTGGCTGGAGAGTCAGGGAAGACATACTATTTTAAATACAGTATAGTACATATTATATGTTTAATAAGCACTTCTTTTATTTATTTATTTATTTATTTGACAGACAGAGATCACAGGTAGGCAGAGAGGCAGGCAGAGAGAGGAAGGGAAGCAGGCTCCCTGCTGAGCAGAGAGCCCGATGCTGGGCTCGATCCCAGGACCCTGGGATCATGACCTGAGCCTAAGGCAGAGGCTTTAACCCACTGAGCCACCGAGATGCCCCTAATAAGCACGTCTAATTAAAAATGTACCTTCCTCTTAATCAATATGAGAAATGTCACCAATTACAATACTAAGGCAATAAATATGCTAGACAAAAACATTTAGTAACAACCGAGAACATCAACATTGAACATGTCACCCACTCTCTAATTTCCATTTAAGAGTTTAACTTGAAAAGGAAATTTAAATCTCACAAAAGTGTAATTTAAGAAATGTATATATTCTTTGTTATGCAGTATGTTTGCATTCTTCAAAAAAAGGGGGGGGACTTTGTAACATTCAAAAGGTAAGGTAGATCTAACATACTCTAATTCACCTGAAGTAAGAAGAATCTCCTAGGTACAGCTTCTTATTCACTACCTTACTCTGCTTTGCTTTATACTTAGTTGTGTTATGCAAGCGACAAAAATAAAGGGGAACATCTTCAAATTACTTATGAAATAGGTGCATTTGTTACAGATTCGTTTCATTTCAGAGATGGAAATATATGAGCTAGCTGGGTAAACTAGAAGTACTCTTTCAAGCATAGCTGCTTTCTAGCAAGGAAAATAAGAGCTGTTTTTTTATGATAAATGGCTGAGTTTTCTCTCCCTAATGATGACTTAGTAGACAGTTGGCTTACTCTTAAAGCTAATAGGAAGAGACTGTAAAGCCCCCACAAATTTCCTTACCTCCCAGCTTCTTTTGCTGAAGAACAATTTTCCAGATACATCCAATTTTACTAACAGAATCTTCTATTTAGAGGGTATCTGAGAAGCTCTTGTGACATTTGGAAAGTACCCTCAGGATTTCTTTTCTTTATTATTTCTACCCAATTACCAAAGGATTTGAGGCAATTAAAAAAATACAAATGCAAACCACCACCACTAAAAAAAGTAAATAAGAATAAGAATTACATAAGGGTTTTTGTTGCAATAGTTTTATTAGAAACTATGCTAGAGGTTGCTATTAAGCATAACATTTAGCTCTAAGCTTATTGAATGTAAAGAGAAAAATAGAACAATGAAATAGTTCTCAAGAACAACAAAAAGTAAAACAAACAACAACAGTGAGATTGTCTGGACAGTCAAAAATATATCTTTGGCACTGGATTCTTTGGTGGATACTAAAGAGAGAATGACTTATAGAAATGGAAACTAATATTAACTAAGAAGAGCATATTGACCAGACATTGTTTTAGGTACCTACATGATTTAATTCATAAATATTACAAGATCCCAGTGAAGTGAACAGTATTTAACTCTATAGGAAAGATGAGCACACTGAACCTATGTGATTTAATTCTACCTACACATGGTACTATGTCACATTAAAAGAACTTTATCTTAAAAATTCCAAAACATGTTTTCTAAGTATTGCATCCATTCTTGTGACATACCTAGGATATAATAAGAAGAAGCCTTAAAGTTTATTTTTAATAGTAACAAAACAACTTCTTTTAGCATTTATTGAGCACACACTATACATCAACTCATTTAAATCTCAGAAAATCACTTGTTAGGTACCTTAATATCTGTATTTTACTGATGAAGAAAAAGAGCCATAGAGAGATCAACTTCCTCAGCCCCCATAATTACAGAACCTAGAATTTTCCCAGGGTAATATCTAAATCACGTACTCACGGTGATCTAAATTAATGCTGGTGTGCTTCTTAGAATTCTTTGATGTTCTTGGGCTTTCGACTGCCAATCTCAAGAATCAGTTATCTCAAAGTTCTGACAGGAGCTGCGAAAGAATCAGGCAAAGCTTCTGAAATGCACAGTTGAAATTTTGTTCCCAAAATGTAAGAGCCTGGCTTGCACCCTGGCCCAGATAAGCATCATGCCAGCTCTGCATTAGTGTTGCCTTTTGGAGATATGGAAGGTCAGGTATGAGTTCCCTCTGGCAGCTTTTGTATTGTATACAAGCAGCTTTTTTGCTGAACCCTTGAGTTCTGACAATGGATTTCAATACACCCTGTATTGAATGTATCAGTATTTGTATTTGTGCATCAGAAACTTCAGAAAACTCCCTAGAACCAAAGCCTTCACCCCATTAACTAGGTCAGTGGCATGGTGCTGTGTTTGTTCAATCAGCCCCGATGCTGTGAGCAGTCCTGAATGACAGTCACCCACTCACCTGTCAGTGTATCTCCAAATGGGCTCCTTTTTCATGGAATATGATTCTGATTATTTTTGGCCCTTCTCAGCCTGAGATGGAATCACTAATAATAGAATGATTGATTGATTCTACAAATATCCACTAGCTTCTAAGTTTTACCACTGAAGTCACAGTTCTCAGTTGTCAGAAAATTCACAACTTGGAGTACAAAATAGTAAGGCATAAATCTAAATATTTAACTCTAGATTGTGTATCTGTGTATGTGTGTGTATTTAATTTGATGAAAGGTACAAATTATTAGATTGAATCAAGTAACTATATTCCTCTAAATCCTATCTATAAAAATTGAAATTCACATGGTTCAGTCCAGTAGCTCCAAATAACAAACTATTAGTAATAGCAAAGTAGCACTGGAAATGTTAACATAGAAATTAGTCAGTGGTGACCTGGATGTCTTCTTTCCTTAAGGAAGTGATTCCAGGAGCCCCTGGGTAGCACAGTGGGTTAAGCAACTGACTTTTGGTTTCAGCTCAGGTCATGAGACTGAGCCGCACATCAGGCTCCATGCTCAGTGCGGAATCTGTTTGAGATTTTTCTCTCCCTCACCCCCTCTTCCTCTGTTCCTCCAACTCACAGGTGTGTGCACCCTCTCTCTTTGTCTCTCAAGGAAAGAAAGAAAGAAAGAAAGAAAGAAAGAAAGAAAGACCAACAATGAGCCGCATGAAAAAAACACCTACTTATGGTTTTCAGAAGGAAAATACCCATTGTAGCATGTTTCTCTTTAATTAAGCAAACACAGCGTTTATGATCATCTGACTCAAGTTTTACTTGTAATTCCCAAATCCTCAGAGATTTTTCTGTTGTTAAATATTTGGAAAACCACATAACTTTAAAAACAAAGTAGATTATGTTAAATAAGATAAATCAGAGAACATGACCTGTCTTTTATCAAGCACAGCCTCAAAGCATAAATAGTACGAGAATGAATCACTGACTTATTTTATCTAGTATCTATCTGTTCACTTATCTATTGTTGAATAATATAGCACTTTTTTATGTAAGAAAATTGGAAGACACTATCATGTCTTAAAGCATGCCTCATGCAGCTGATTAGTGTATTTTGAGAATCATAAATAAAAAACTCATATCATGGATTGTTATCTTCTCTCAAAAGAGAGAAAATAAGAGTGTTTAATATCCAAGAGAATTTAAATTTTAACAAGGGCTAAACTGAATTAGCTTATGTTTATCAATTTAGCAATGCCAGAGAAAGCAATCTGACCTGTCCTGAGATAACCAATGGATATTCACCTATTTTAAGTATTTTTTAAGTTCTTAGCTACAGGGGTGCCTAGGTGGCTCAGTGGATTAAGCCTCTGCCTTTGGCTCAGGTCATGGTCTCAGGGTCCTGGGATCAAGCCCCACATTGGGCTCTCTGCTCAGCAGGGAGCCTGCTTCCCCCCCCTCTCTGCCTGCCTCTCTGCCTACTTGTGCTCTCTCTCTCTCTCTCTGTCAAATAAATAAATAAAATCTTTAAAAAAATAAATAAATTCTTAGCTACAATATAATACATATAAGTTTTCATTGGGCATTACTTTCTAAGCTACCTAATGATGCAAATATACATAATTTTCTCAACATGGAAGTTACCAAAAATCAGTATTCCTCTGAAAAAATAACTGTACTGCCATATAAAGCATGAATCAAAACCAAGAATAACCACAGTGATTTTATAAGCTCTCTGCTAAAGCCAGATACTCATTTTTCCCTTATAATGAAACATGAATAAAAGTATTCTTCACTTAAAAAAACTCTTACTGAAAATTTTAAACTGGATATATTTCTTGAATTATATGATATATAATTTAAGAGCATATATAACATATACTCACTTATGCATTTCATATGTGTATGTTATCCATATGTTTATGCACACGTAACTTTCTCATTGCTAATAGTATTACATGTTCATTGTTAGAAATATGTAAGATAATGAGGTAATAAAATAATTATTCAAAATTTCAATAACTAGAGGTGACTGCTGTCCTATGGTCAATTTTCTTTTATTCTTTTCTCTGTATCTATGATATTCTATATTATGTGGATATTCCTAGTGGATATCATGTTGCGCATAGTACATTTTATCTTGGTTATAGCTTCATTTTTACTCATAGACACTTTTTCATATTGCTAAGAATATTTATAAATAGTAGCTTAAGACTCCTGTAAGATTCTGACTTGTAGCTATATCATAATTTACTTAACCACTTACATCATATATTTATTATAGATAGGAAATACATATATATCGTTGCTTACTCAAAATAATCCTACTATTTTCATATCCTTTTAATTCCAATCTCTCAGATAAACAAATGAGAGTTAGTTTTCCACAGCTGACAGATGGCAAAACTAGAATTGCTTGTACAATTCTAAATGCTGTGCTCTCAACAACTCAACTTCACTGTCTTCAAATGATCGTCTAGAAGCCAACCTTTGAGGTCAAAGAGTACTCAAATTTTTAAAGTTACTGACACATATTCCCAAATAGCTTTGTAATGTTTTCAAAAGATATTTATCCAGAGCAAAATTAGAGTACCAAACTATTTTCAAAACAAAGTATGAATCAAAAATGATACGACATATCCACCTAGACAAAGTCTAACTTGACTCCAAAATAGAGGCTACATTCCAGCAAGGGAACTAACAGGATCTCACTAAAGGTGGTGGGATACAGATACATATAAGCACACATACACATACAGGTATTTTTCTTCGAGAAGAACTGCCATTTTAAAAAATTAAGGCCTGTAAAACAATGTTAAAAAAGATGAGATAGCTAAATTGCTTTGCATGTGAACTTAATAGAAATCTGGCTGCTAGGGTAAGTAGCAAGAGAAGTGAAAAGCTTGCAGAAATGAAGAGGAGGTGAAACAAAATAGAAGGAGGCAAAAGATTACTGAGATAAGTGGATAGTGAGAAATGTGCTCATAGTAAAAAGTAGGAGGAGGGCAGAGTGGGATTGAAGTAGCCTGGAAAACAAGCACATCTTTTTTTAATCTTAAATTATTTACACTACTATGACCTGTATCCCCTCCCTAGTTGCAAATGTTAAAGGAAGCCCACTACATACACGATGACTTGCATGAGTTTAGGGAGTTTACAGAAAAGACTGCATTTCACAATGCAGTCAGTGTACGGCATCAGGAAGAGAAGATCCAGGGAAAGTGAGATTGAAATTGACAAATAAGATTGAGGGTTTAGTACAAGCAAGAATTTAGAGACAGAGGTGAGGAAGAGAAGCAAAACTCATCAATTCCAGCATCCTCCCCAAGCAGGGTTGCCAGAAAAACTACAGGACTTCCAGTTAAATATGAATTTTCTTTATATCTCAGAAGACAGGGCAAACCCTAATATGCATAGTGTCAGAATGATTGTAAAACGCAAATCCCATGGTAAGTACCTGCTATGGTCTGAATGTGTCCTGTCAAGATTCGTCTGTTGAAATCTTAAATTCCAAAGTCGATGGTATTAGCAGGTGGGACCTTTGGGGAGGTGATTAGGTCATGAAGGTGGAGCCCTCGGGAATGGGAGTAGCGCTCTTATAAAAGAGATTCACAGAGCTCCCTTCCACCCTGTGAAAACATGGGAAGTCTGTAACCCAGAAAAGGATTCTCACTCCCATTCCAGCACCCTAATCTCAGACTTCCAATCTCCAGATCCAAAAGTAACAAATTTCTGTTTATAAGCCTCCTAGTCTGGTATTTGGTTACAGCGGCTGAGCAGGTCAAGACAGGACCCTGTTTCTGTCCCTAGTTCTGCTTCTATTAGGGTAGGGACTATTTCACCAGCAAGTTTTATTAATATCAGCTTTAATACCTAGATTTCATCCTACTATTGGTTTCATTAAAAAAAATTACACTTTTAATAACTCACTGCTTGCCCACTTCTAAAGGCTCAACTCTTTAGCTAAGACATTTCCTTAAGGAAATTCTGCAAGCCTAGCAGTGCCTTGGTAACTATTTCACCTGTGGTTCAGCCAGAAGACAGGTAGAATCTTTGAGATCTATTAACTATCCTCATATTTGTGAAATATTTTCACTCAGATGGGTTCTATTTATATTTTATGCCACATTATGACACCCCTAAGAACAATGACACACTGCAGAATGGTTGTGCGGAAGACTCCCTATATTTAACGTTCTAAATTTAATAAAAACATGGTCCCAACAAAAATAAAATCATATTACCAGACACTAAAAGTAATTGTTCTATAGAAGAAAAATGGAAAAAAGAAATTGTTCTTCTATAGGAACAATAAAAGTCTTGAAGTCTTGAACCAGAGACATTGGGTTCCATCCATCATTATAATGGAATCCTGCTATAAAGGAATGAGTTTAATTAACAATTAATTAACAATTATTGGTAGAGCACTAACTATGTGCTACAGCTTGAACTTATGCTCTGTGTAAGGTTACAAAGTAAGTCACAGTCCCTGAAACCAAGAACCATATACTCATATAGCAATCAAAGTATGGGTAAGATATAAAAGGTGTATCAAAAAAAGGAGTGATTTTCAGCAAAAGAAGGAAGATTTGCCAAGGGTGAATCACCATACAGAACATACCTTCACATGTTTTTGAAGGATACATTAAGGGTCTACCAAACATGAAAGGAAAGTGTTCAAACCAGCCTGAGATGTGTGAACACTCCAAGTACTTCAGTATTACTTGAGGGTAAGATAGGAGGTAAGGAAGGCCAGCGAGGCAGAAGTCATCGTATCAGTAAGCGATTCTCATGCCATACACCAACATGTTTTAAGCAGTCCTGTGTAACTTAAACGATCTCCTAGATGGTGACATGAAGGAGAGATATAAGTGAGGCAGACATAGTCCAAGGAGGATGAACCAGACATACTATGACACAGGTCTAACTTCAGCAAGAAGCAGAGGGGATGGATTCATCCATTTATCCATTTTTTTCTTCAAACATTTATTGTACCTGGGTCTGACTTGACACAATTCCTCTTTATTGAGTAGATCAAAAGGAAAAATTACAAGAATGGCTGTCTTACAAAGAGTACCCAAAAGACTAGGAGAAAAATCCAGAGAGTGTGATATCCCAGAAGATACAGGAGAAAACTGTTTACAAAACTGTGGAAGAATAACTACTCCAAATGCCACTGATAAAAGACTTAGATGAGAAGAAACCATTGGAACTTGGCAACATGGAAATCATTGGCACCTAATGAAAAGGTGCCAAGTGGAAGTCCAGTCCTGTTGAGCTGAGGAAGAGAATAAAAAGTGGGACATATAAACAACTTATGTTCTACTGAGACAGGGAGGAAAAAAAAATGGAGAGAAACTTGGGAAAACCCCTAGGTCAAAAGTAGGTTGTTTTTCTCACACCTCTCAGAATGACTATAATAAAAAAGAAAAGAAACAAAAAGTGTTGGCAAGGATGTGGAGAAAAAAGGCAACCTCATGCATTGTTGGTGGGAATGCAAACTGGTACAGCCACTGTGGAAAACAGTATGGAGGTTCCTCAAAAAGTTAAAAATAGAACTACCCTATGATCCAGGAATTGTACTTGTGGGTATTTACCCAAAGAATACAAAAGTATTAATTTGAAATGATATACACACCCTTACGTTTATTGCAGCATTATTTACAACAGACAAATTATGCAAGTAGCCCAAGTGTCCATCGATAGAAGAATGGGTAAAGGAGTGGTATGTATATATACAATGGAATATTATTTAGCTACAAAAAAGAATGAAATCTTGCCATTTGCAACAACATAGAGTTAGAGAGTATAATGCTAAGAGAAACAAGTCAGAGAAAGACAGATACCATATGATCTCATTCATATGTGGGATTTAAGACACAAAACAAACAAACAAATGAAAACTCTCTTAACTGCAGAGGGCAAACTGATGGTTACCGGAGGGGAGGTGGGTAGGAGAATGGGGTACAAAGAGGTGATGGGGATAAAAGAATACAATTATCATGAAGAGCACTGAGCAACCTATAGAATTGTTGAATCAGTATGTTATACATCTGAAACTAACATAAGATTGTATGTTAACTATACTGGAATTAAAATTAAAAACAATGAAATTTTTAAAAATACTTGAAATCTAGGTGGAAAAAGGGTAGGTTGTTTTTAAGATGAGAGATACCCAAACATATTACAGAGAATAATCCTGAGTTGAAATTGATAATGGTAATGGCCATTTGCTTGAGCTTATATGAACAGAATTTCAATAATAATGGGAATTTTAATGTATTAATATTCTTACAAACAGAAGAATAAAAAATATGGTTGAAATTCAATATCTTGGGAAATACAATCTTTGTTCAGTTTTATTTTACTTGTTTTTCCCCAATGTATCCTCAAATTGAATCTTCTTGTTTCCTCATTCTATCATTCATTATTTTTTTCAATAAAACAAATAATATACTGTCAGTAATTCCCTATCTTTTGGTACTTGAGGACCATTTTAAAGGTCAAGATATTTTGCAGACTCCTACATGGAATCACTACAATTACATAATGATAAAAAGCTAGTATGAATGCTTTAAAATAAATTTTATCACTACAAAATATTCACATGCTTGGGAAATGAGGCATATTCAGGTTATAGGCCATGTGTAATGTGACCACTGATCACAATAACTGAAATCCCTAAGGTACCCATGGCCACAGATTGAAGGTGCCCATACAATATGAAAAGAAGAGAGCCAGCAAGTAATTGTAATTACTACTGTAGCCTGAATCAGGGAAGTTGCTAGGAGTTTACAAGTGCTTTTATCCAAATTCAAAAAAGTTATTTTTCAGATGAGATCCTTTCAAAGTCCGAACACTTCCTTCCCTTTATTGACCCCTAGAAACCACTGACCCAGTACATACCAAAATAAGAACAATGCTGAAACTGTTATTATTAGCAAATGTTTCACAGAATATCATCTTGAAGGAAAACTCAGACTCTCTAATACTAAGTGTTGGAAATACAAAATATTTTTATTCCTGGAAGCAGAAGTGGGTCAGGGAGTTGGAAAAAAAAATAAGAAAACTCTATTTCTATTTTGGTAAAATGAAAAATTATTGCCCAATTATAACTCCACTTTAATCTGGCATTTTTACTGTGTTTGATTTACATTTAGGGAGCAAAAACATTCATTGAACCTTTTTAAAAATTTCAAATGGTTTTATAGCAACTTAGTGAAAAGTACAATTGCTCCAAATACTGTTTTGCTAACAAGTTTGTCATGAATGGAGCATGGCACCGTCAGCTACCTGAATGTATCCCCGTGCAGGGACACAGTTTACGTAACCCCCTAAACTGTGAGGATGGACCACATTCAAGGACTTGGGCTGGGAAAGAAGCAGACACCTTTACTGTGTTGTCATGCACATGCCCTTCTCATCGTTCTCTGCGGACATCCCTTTGTTCGCTTGCTGCCCAGATTTCCAACAGAAATCCTGTCCTCTTGGCCCCAATGTCTGGATTCACATCTGCCCAACTCTCCTGTTCCTTAATCCATAGCTTTCCCGCGAACTGTCTGCACACAGGGTTTTTTACTCATCCAGAAGAAATAGTGACACCCTTAAGTTTGCAGACAACACTGAACTCTAAGGAGAAACACTCCTCAGCCTAAATTAGTGAAATATCTCCAAGTGTGTAACTGATTGTTTTATTTTTTTTTAACTGATTGTTTTAAAATGTAGACAAACTTTAATATGGGCAATGTTACATAGAATTTTCATTTCCTTTATTCTAAGAGTCCCTTAGCTCCCTCCTCCTACCTGTGTTTTACTAGACGGCGTGACCTACCTAGAGTTGGCAGTCAGTAAATAGTTTGAATAATGGATTCTGCTTTCTCCATAAAACCTTCCGTCACTTTCCAAATCCAAAATCCTCGTTCCCTTGAACTTCTGTTGAAGTTGTTTGTACTATGGCCTGTATACTTACAGATGGATTTGTGACCACTGTATCGAACATTTATTAACTTTTCACAAATTGTTTTGCCCCTTGACAGGATGTGCCTAATACAGTGTTCAGTGAATTTTTATGGCTGAACTAAGAGCAAGGTCTAGATGCAAGAGTGTGACTGCTACTTCCTGCAGTAAATGATACATGGTACTTGACAAGCAGTCATCGATTTGTCTGTGATGTCTATGAAATCAAATTTAAAACTAAAAGAATATAATTTTAGAGAGGAGACAACTAAGGAATAAATAGCAATATGTGGTACAGACTGAAAATATGCATCTACCAGCTTCCAAGTAGGATTAACTTCATCCACATCAAAGGAACAATGGTGTTATTAAGGGATACATACCTAGTTTTTAAAGCTTATGTTAGAAAAGACAGGGCTGCCTTTCCAGCTCTGCCTCTATAGTCACCAAATGGCATTTCTGCAAAGCCTACTGGATTAGAATACAGAAATAAAAATAGTCATTATTTGTTAAACGTTTGCCATGTATTAAATAATTTATTCCTTACATGAAACTTATGAAGTAGGGTTTTTTAGTATCACCTAAAATAATAAAAGGTAGAACTGGGTTCAGGTCTTTCTGATTTTAAATTCTACGGTCAATTCACTATCCTGTCATTTCTTCCCCATCACTTCCGATCAAATGCAGTCATGTTTCTGTTCTTACAACTGGGTCTTACAACAGCAGTGCTGAGCTACACTGATAGCTCTCTGATTGGTTAAGGTCTCCAAATGATGGTGTGAAATATCTTCTAAGACAATCCCCTTATCATGGGGGTGGTCTGTAATGTGGACATTATAAAGCTTTTATTGTTTTGACCAATGTCCCGTCATTTTATGTCTTCCCTCCCTTCCCTCCCTTTCTCTTTTTCTTACCCTCCTTTCCTCCCCCTGTCTCTTTCTGTATCATCTATCTACCTGAATATGTAAAATAGTGAACCGTATTATGTTGGCCTTTCAATGTAATCAATAAATCAGATCCATGACCTAATAGGTAGAACTGAGTGATAGAGATTTACTTTAAATCCCTGTTCCTAAGAATTCCTTAAAAGCTAAATCTAAGCAATTTTTATTTTGCCCAGTATTTTTTATATACATCAAATTCCAAGAAGACATGTTCAATGATTCTGCATAATATAAATAGGAAAGAAGCAAACTCCATTATAAAACCTGATACTATCAGGCACCTGGGTGGCTCAGTTGGTTAAATGTCTGCCTTGGGCTCAGGTCATGCTCCCAAGACCCTGGGATCTGACCACTTGGGGCTCCCTGCTCCTGTTCCATAGGATGCCAGCCTCTCCCCTTCCCTCTCCTGCTGCTGCTCCCCCTGCTTATGCTCTCTCACTCATCCTCTCCTTTAGTCTCTCAATTAATAATAAATTAAAAAAAAATTTTTAACCTTACAGTATCATATTTATTAGATTAATACATATTTATTGCCATTCATTTCACCAACAACTCATGTGCAAACTTTCACTCTGGAACCCAGACATCAGACAGACTCCAGAGATGGTAAAAAATAGAAACAAAGAATTGATTAGAGTAAATTTTTCCCTTATTAGATAGTGATATAAATCAGATCATCACATGACTCCATCCTAATTTAGAGAGCTTCTCATGTTAATCTAAGATATTTATAGGGAAGTAGATTCCTTTTTTCCTGGGCTGATTTTACTTTTGACTTCACCTTTTTCTTTTTCTTTTGGATAGAGGAAAATACATAAAATCCTAATTCTTTTTTTATCCTTTTTTAAAAAATTTATCCAATGCGGTAGATTCTAGTTCTTAGAAAAAAGACTGTGTATCTAAAACAGCTATTCCATTGGAGCCTAAATTCTCAAAAGGCATTCTCTTTCAGAATTTAATGTTTGCTAACACTTTTCAGTCATAAAGTGAAAGAGATGGGCTGGCAATCATTTATGTTAATATACTTAGAATAATGAAGAGTAAAACTATCACACTGGCAAAAGACAACATCTAATGCCATCATTACACAGAAATAATTAACTGTGTCCTGGGATTAACTGTGTCTTAAAGCCTGCATATGCCATGTTCTTAAACTTTCAAACTTTTATTATGTCTCATAATATTTTGTTATTAGGTCAGTGCTGGGTGTTTTTTTTTTAAAGAATTAAAGAAAATTATCAAGAAGTTGAAAAGAGAGGCACTTTATGGGTACAAGGATAGATTTCAAAGGTTTGTGACTCTCACTCAAGTTTATAGCTCTTAGGCAATCCTTGAAAGGATTGGGAAAGAAGCAAGTCCAAGGAATGATATTCCTGTTCTTTGGGCCACTTTCATGTCACCTTCCAAATTCTATGTTGATGCATACTCTTGTTTTTACCCCCACACCCATTACTTCAGCTTCATCTGCTACTATTTTTTTTTTAATATTCCTCTCTTCTTTATTGCCACTCCTCCTTAACTAGCTAAAGTAGTTAATGCATGTGAAGTGGAAAAGTTCATGGTCACTCGGCAGTAGTGGCAATTTAAGTGGGAAAAGATCATGACTATATTCTAAAATTCTTCATTCCTAGTCTTCCATAAATTCCAGTTTCTTACCATTTTCTGTCCTATTAGCCTAATTGTGAAGAAAACAAATGTAAAGTTAAGGGAAATGAACAAGGTTGCCCTTACTTTAAAGAGGAATGTAAGAATGGAGACCTAAGCCTTTAGAAGCAAGAGATGGGTGTTGATAGGAGCATTAAAAAAAAATGGGGGCAGATGGCCTGAACTGGCTGGTAGTCCTTTGTTCAAGATAATAAAAAGCCTGAAGAAGGGGGAGAATTCAGTCAAAAGTGAGAAGGTGAGAAGCTTAAGAGCAAAGAGCAGAAAGCAAGATGTTAAAGATAGGGGTCAAATGGCAAGAGGAAAACTTTAAGAGGACACCTTCAAAGAATTTCAAAGTGGGAAAAGAATAAATAAGTGGAAATTTCTCAGCATGGACCTAACAGGTCTCTGTTTCACATGTAGTATGTTGATAGGAGGTTATCACTGCCTTTCAGATAATTAGCAAATAATACAACATGAAAAATTCTCTTGCTAGGACAGAACAAAGCCCATTCATATAAAGAAGGATAATTTCTCTACAGGATGCTGTATACTAAAGTTTTATTTTTATTTTGTGCTTTTCCTATTTTCCTCAACCCCACATTTCTTTAATATATAGTAAGAACAGAAATATCATTTCTACATTTAAAATTTAAACCCCAGTTACATTATAGTATGTGTAACATTTTTGAGGGCTGGGTTAATTTATACTATACTACCAAATTCTAAAATATCTAACTATTCTGATCATCACATTGCAATACTTAAAACCTAAGATGTACAAACTTCAAATGAAAATAAGTAAAAAAAATTTTAAAAAGTTCTTTGTGCTTGGATTTTAATCTCTATTTTGAGACAGATTCAATATTTTAGAAGTTTTCAAAAAATACCCTCTTTAAACCATATTAATTATTTGCTTATAGAAAGGAGAATGGTAAAAGGAAAGGAACTTTTTAAAATTAAATATACTTTGTGTTAAATGAACAGAAAATTAGATTCACTGGTTTGTGAACCTCTATCCACACTCTATCCACACATTAGAATACGCCCTTTCAAATCATTATTAAGTAGCTAGATAGATAATCTTAATCTAAATACAGTTTGCTATTCTAAATTAATTTTCTACCTTATAACATTCCTCATTGGAAATAACAATAAAATTTCTCTATTATTTGTCTTTGATACTTGAAATCACAAATAGCTAATGAAATAGAGAAACTCAGCTATTGGGCATGTCTGATAAATAAAGTTACAGATAAACTTTACATTGTAATTCAAAGCAAAGGGAGGCTTTTGTTACAATTTAGCCTCTTCATAATAAATGTTTCTTTGAACTTGTGCTGCAATGAGAGAAGGCAAGGGGAAAGCTCAGCTGATCTTTTAAACACATCAAAGCTTGGGAAGCCAAACACGCTGGACAGGTGCTTTTGTCAATCTGAATGGTATCTGTCCCTCTTCCTATACAGATAGGGCATTTTTCTCCTTTCAATGGCAAATAGGAGCTCCCATCACTTCAGGGACTTTAGGAGGTCTAGGAAGAGCTTCATAATTTCCATGTCTTTTAGTATCTCTCCACTTTGATGATCAAGACATCTTTTCTGACTATATGGCACTCAGAAAAAAATGTTTAAAGTACTGGCTGTGGAAAATACAGACGATTGAAAAGGGAAAGGAAAATCACCGATAAGGCTCTCACTCAGAAATGATCCGTTATTTTAGATTATCTTCCTCCTTTCTGATAATTGTAAGTAATATATAAGATATGTACTGAGTAGTAGCTTTTAGAGAATTGTGATCATACAGTATCATACTTAGAGTTTACATTACCAGGAAATCCTATCACTAAATGATGCTATTTCTAACATTTTTCTAACATATTTTCTATGCTTACCTGTGGAAATATAACAATAATATGATACAATAATAATTTAACACTTATGTTTAGTTGGACATTTGGACTGTTTTCCATTGTGTTACTACATATAATGATTTCAGTGTACTTTTTAATACACCAATCTGTTTTTGTCATTCCTAAATTTTTTTGTACAAATTTCTAAAAGTGAAATTATTTGGTTAAAGGGTTTAACTGTTTAAAGGTTATTCCAGTAAGTTGCTTAATTGCTTTAAAATGTTCCGATTTAGGGTCTCCTGGGTGGTTCAGTGGGTTGGGCCACTGTCTTCAGCTCAGGTGGTGGTTCCAGAGTCCTGGGATTGAGTCCTGTATCGGACTTCCCCTACTCTGAAGGGAGCCTGCTTCTCCCTCTCCCTCTGCCTCTCCCCCTGCTTGGGCTCTCTCTCCCTTTCTGTCAAATAAATAAATAAAATCTTAAAAAACAAAAATAAAACAAAACAAAAAAACATGTAAAAAATTCTTAAAAAAAAAAATGTTCCAGCTTACACACCTATGACCAGTTTATCAAACCTATACCAACATTGGCTCTCATTGGTTCTTTTTATCTTAGCTAATGTGATAAGCAAAAATTTTCTTGTTTTAATTTGAATTTCTTTTATTAACTAAGGGAGTAAATATATTGTATGCCTAAAACCTGTATTTTTCTTTTGAGTTGTATTTTTTATGTCATTTGCCTAATTTTCTGTTGAATTTTAGTTCTTTTTCATTGATTTATGTGAACTCTTAATGGGCTGGGGTTAGCTTCCTTGTCAAATTTATAGTAGAAATGTTCTCTTTCTAAATCTTTTGTTTATTATGCATAGAATAATATATGGAATCATTATTTTTTTATATTCAATCTACCACTTTCACTTTGAGAGTATGTCCTTGTGTTTTATGTTTTCTCATGCCCCAGGACAGGTTATTTCCCTATATTTTTATATCTGATTACATGATGGTATTGTTCTTCAAAGTTAACGCTTTCATTAACTCAGGGTGTAACATCAGTTTGAGGACAGGATCCAATCACTCCCCATTATGTAAATATTTAGGTAATTGCCCAGGATCCTATAATGAATCTTCTGTTTTTCTTGCTATCTGAATCATAAACTGTATTTGACACACTATTTATTATTTTCTTATACTATGTTTAATTCCAATTTATTTTAAAAGCATGTAAAGATAAAGGGTAAAATAAAGCAAAGAAAAAGTAATAGTTGAAATTATAGATGGAGTTAAGAATCAGTTAACACAAATTTTTTACCTTCAAACATAATTATTCAAGGAATGGACTCTAAATAGTGTCGCTTGGGTTTTCAAGCAGCTAGTGAGAATAGACAAGTTTAGTATGCTATAGGTTTCAGGACTCATAAGTATAAAAAAACTTAATGCCCTTAAAAATTACAGATTATCTGCTTGATGAAACCATAATGAAGGACACTGTTACATGGTAAAATGTATTCTTTATTATATTTTTGTAATAAATGGAGCAACACTAAAAAAGAAATCTATTTTTTTTACTAACATATTATTTTCAAGCCCATAGTTTTGGCCTTCTGGTAGGTTTAAGTATAGTTTTAAAAATCATTCTTATAAGAATGGATCCTATCTTCCTCAAAATTTTTTATACTGCTGTGATTATTTTTAAAGATATTGTGTAGGCATAAATTAACAAATATTTGACCTGAGACGTCCTTGCAATACCTCTAATGTATGCAAACAGTTGAGGGCAGAACAAGGATTAACAATTTGAACAGTCAGGATGGAAATGACATTTTCATGAGTAAACTGAGAAGTGATAAAAGGTCATGTCATATTTCCAAAAGAAGTCCACACTCCCTCTGCTTGATGGAAATGTTTATATGTAGAATAACTAATGTCCCAGCTGTCATCCCATCCATTAACCTTTGTGCCACTGTCACATTGCTGATGTTATTATATCTGTATGATGCATTTTACTACCTGATAGAAAATGTTTTCCTCAAAATTACATATTTTTAAGGTTAAGTTTTTGTTATTCTTAACTATTTATTTTTTCTAATGTGATATAAGACTGCTTTACTAAGTTAAAACATCAAAATTGTATCAAGTACATAATAAATGAGAAAGTGAAATGTTTACAATATTCATAACTCTTTATAGTCATCCTTTTGTATCTCTCAATATTTTATTTCTTCCTATAAAGTCCTGCATATTTTGCTCATGATTGCTTC
Organism: Mellivora capensis; assembly: GCA_004024625.1. Classification (NCBI taxonomy): domain Eukaryota; kingdom Metazoa; phylum Chordata; class Mammalia; order Carnivora; family Mustelidae; genus Mellivora; species Mellivora capensis. Next base: position 27,518 of record PISX010000977.1, read on the forward strand.
TTATTTTTTATTTCTTATGATTTATAAAGGGATTTTTTTTTAAGATTGTATTTATTTATCAGAGAGAGAGAGAGCGCGAGCACAGGCAGACAGAGGCAGAGGGAGAAGCAGGCTCCCTGCCGAGCAAGGAGCCCGATGTGGGACTCGATCCCAGGACACCAGGATCATGACCTGAGCCGAAGGCAGCTGCTTAACCAACTGAGCCACCCAGGCGTCCCATAAAGGGATTATTTTTAAATATTGGTAGGCATACAGAAAAATTATTAATTTTAAATATCTTGTATTGAACCAACTTAAAGAACCACTAAGGTTTTCAGTAGATTATTTGGGTGTTGTAGTTAGGTAATCCTATAACCCAAAGGTAATGATAGTATGGCTTCTTCTTTTCAATACTTATCCTTCTAATTTCTATTCAATTTTGTATTTTACCAACCTGAACTTCTTGGTTAACATTTTTTTTAATTTCTATTTTTAAGTAATCTCCACACCCAACATGAGGCTCGAATCCACAACACTAAGACCAAGAGTTTCATGATCCACTGACTGAGCCAGTCAAGCACCGCCTTAGTTAATATTAAATACTAGCTGTATCAGAGGGTGTAGTTACCCAATATTAAATTATGTCTGAACTTCTGGATCAATCTAATTTAATCACAATGGCATCTTCTATAGTGTATTATTGAATCTGATTAATATTTAAGATGTAATGGTAGCTTTCTCTTTGTATTATCTTCATCATATCTCAGGGTCAGTGGTATGCTTTTTCTTTTCCAAAAAAAAATAGGATCATTAATATAGCATGGGCTTACGTGGTTTAGAAAATTAAATAACATTCACAATTACAACCAGTAGATCCTAGATCCATTGTTAGCACTAGAGAAACTGTTGACAATCGCAGTGGTAGTAAAGGTGGTATTCTATCTTATCTAAGATCAATTCTTTTCTCACTTTGAGTCAGGTAATGAAGAACGTAGGTTCTAAGGATATTTGAAGGTCACCTCTAGTATTGAGGTCATTATCATTATTACATTCACTAAGTATATTCTGATATTTTAATATTAAAGAATATAAATAAATTATGAGTTATTAAAGAGGATCTTCATAGGTAATAAAGCATATTCCATACTGTGTTTACAGAATTATTTTTTTCCAATTTCATGATATGTACTTTTCCAACATGTATAGTCAACAGGGAGGAAAACAGTAAATTAAAGCTTGATATATAGACAACATCTAAGTATATATCTTCACTACTATGTAAATTTTTTAAAGTATTTTTATTAACATATAATGTATTATTTGCCTCAGGGGTACAGGTCTATGAATCATCAGGCTTACACATTTCACAGCACTCACCATAGCATATACCCTCCCCAATGTCCATAACCCAAATACCCTATCCCTAGCCCCCCACCCCCAGCAAACCTCAGTTTGTTTTGTGATACTGAGAGTCTCTTATGGTTTGTGTCCCTCCTGATCCCATCTTGTTTCATTTTTCCCTTCCCTACCCCCCAAACCCCCTGCCCTGCCTCTCAAATTCCTCATATCAGATAGATCATATGATAATTGTCTTTCTCTAATTGCCTTACTTCGTTCAGCATAATACCCTCTAGTTCCATCCACATCATTGCAAGAGGCAAGATTGCATTTCTTTTGGCTGCATAGTAGTCCATTGTATATATATATACCACATCTTCTTTATCCATTCATCTGTTGATGGACATTTGGTTCTTTCCATAGTTTGGCTATTGTGGACATTGTTGCTATAAACATTCGGGTGCACGTGCCCCTTTGGATCACTACATTTGTGTCTTTAGGGTAAATACCTACTACAATGTAAATTTGTATGAATGATTTGTTTTCCATGATTAGCTTCCAGGCATTAAACAATAAATTAATATAAAACAAATAGAATTACACTGAGTTCTATTAATGATGCTCAAGTTATAAATCAACAAATAAATTTAGCATGTCCAAAGTTATATTTTGCATGTACCCTTGGGATCATAAAATATGAATGTTTCCTCCCAGGAGAATTCCCAAGAAGGCTGTTTACATTTTCTTTTGATAAGGTATACTGAATACGAAAGACTTCTTTTATATAAGTATATACCAAGATACATACTAAGTAGAATATTAGCTGTGAACAGGACTAAGGATACAGTCAAAACTGAAGATTTTAGGGGCGCCTGAGTAGCTCAGCGGGTTAAAGCCTTTGCCTTCGGCTCAGGTCATGATCCCAGGGTCCTGGGATCAAGCCCCACGTCGGGCTCTCTGCTCAGCAGGGAGCCTGCTTCCTCCTCTCTCTCTGCCTGCCTCTCTGCCTACTTGTGATCTCTGTCTGTCAAATAAATAAATAACATCTTTAAAAAAAAAAAAAAAAAAACTGAAGATTTTAAATTATCAAAATTATCAAAACTTCTTGATGAAAAAAAAGAGATCTGGAGACTTTTCCAATCTAATAGTGCTTGCTTGAGGGAAAGTGGAGTAGGTCATTTTTTGTCACAAGGATGCATGAGTGTCTGTTGGCAAACGACTACTGATCATTGTTTTATTGTGACTCATATATTCCCACCTGTATGCATCTGTCCTTATAACTTGGTGGTTAGAAGAAGACAAATTATTCTGATCTTTATGATTCACTTGCTGTTATTTACCCTTCCTTATGTTTAAGTTAAAATTCTGACTCTGGCACTAGTGAAAGAGAAAAGTTCTGTGCTATAGAGATTATCTAACACTCAGTTATTTCCTCTCAGTGTTTATAATTATTTCCACTCAGCCTTCCTGAGGTTGGTTTATAACCAGAATATTTATTTGCGAGCTGATTGAACAATATCAGGCATCAGTTTTCTTGTTCTCCTGGCATTACCATCTCAGTAGAAGCTACTTTGCATAGCATCATTTTTCTAGAGGTAGTAGAAAAAAACATTAGGCTAGGGTTGGAAACACCTGGCTAACCACTGCTGTATAAAGCAAGGTAATTCATTTAACTGTTGTATACATCCGGTCTGTCCAATCCAAATTACTGACATTCTTAAATATAACCTCTAAAGACACTTCTGTTGATAAGCATCTAAGGTATTTCTGAGTGTAGTTTTCCTGTGAAGTGATTATATTCCCTTCATAGTTGGGATGATAATGCGGCAAGCTTTTCAGTGAATCGGGAGAAAACTTCGGTTGGTATTGGGTTTCAAGAAATCTTTGCAGATGATTCCTAAGAATATTCAAAACACCCTTGAAAAAGGCTAGAAGCAGCAGTATTTTTCAGAGAAATTCTCACTCTAGACTACAGGGATAATACGGCAAAATGGGAAAGGATGGAGGGCCCACAGTTAGAGACAAAACAAGACGGCACTCATATCCTCACTCAGAAATATGATCTGGGGCATCACAAAGTTTCAAGACAATGAGATTTACTGGAAGCAGAATGTGAGGATGATAAATCTGGAATAACAGCATTAGTGTAAGGAAGTGTTGCCCTTCCTAGCTGTAGGTGCCAAAGAAATGATAATCACCTTTTTGTACCCTGTGACCATTTGCTTCTGAAAAGAAAGCTAGGTCCAGAAGAGTTGGAGAATGAAAGCTAGGAAGTCAGACCTAAAAACAGAGGAGAGAGTCAGGCTCTGCCTTCTCTCCTCCTGCCAGCTCCTCCCTCTTCCTACAGTCAACTCCCCACACATAAAATACAAACGTAGAGATAGTGGGATCCAGACACACATCATTTATCATTCAAACTGGCAGTCTTAGCATCATCTCCTCCCAGTGCACTAGAGAGGCAGCTGCTGAGGATACGGAAATCAAATCACAAAAAGGTAAGGACTCACTTCATCTGTTAGTCAACTGGAGTTAACATTTTGAAAACCAACGAAATGCAACATAATCTAGCAGTTAAGAGCCCACACATTTGATGTCTCATTAGAGTTTGGACCTTGACTCTGATCTTTCTCAATTTCAGCTTTGAGATATATATATATATATATATATATATATATATATATATATATATACACACACACACACACACACACACTAGGGCCATCAAGGTAAGGACCACAGTGTGTGCTTGGCACAGGGTCAAGTACAAGTGCTTTGGACATAGATATAATTTTTTGCTGCTAAATTTAGACTATTCTTCTGTCTGGAAAGTAATCCCACTCTGCAAGAGTTCAGTGCATCTGGACATATGTACTCATTGTTCCATCAACTCAGCTTCCTTCTGTAATAAATTACACAAATATGGGGAATTTTCTGTCTAGACCGATTCTAATGTATTTTTACATAACTATAGAATTGCCTTCCAAATTAGGTTCAATTAGTCCTAAATTTTTGTAGGCCTACCTATCTTTTAATTAAAATATAATAAATTATTAGTGGTATCCTAAGTCCTAATGTATATAGTCATATTAAGCCTAGACTTAGAAACTTTCCCAAGATGGCTAGTGATCAAGAGCAATGTGGTTTTGCCAAATGAGCCCTTTCAATCTGGTGGTCTTGTTTTCCTCTCCTCCTCCTTACTCTCCAATCCTCCCTCCTCCCCCTTTCTTCTCCTTCCTTTTCATCTTTTACTAACTACAAACTTACTTCTCAGCTCACACCGAATGGGTTTCCTTCCTTACTTGAACAAATTATGTGCCAAAGAACACTCATCATTTAAACTCTTCCTAGTCAAAGTGTGGTCCTAGGACCAGCAGCAATGAAATCACTCAGAAATCTGTAATGCAGACCCTGAGCACGCCCTCCCCCCACCTCATGTGATTAGTTTGAGATGCCTTCTTTTAACCTATTCTGTGGGTGAGCTAGGGAAGATATGGTTTCACCCACTAGAGGGCAGTGGGGCATGTGCACCATTAAGCACTACATTTACTTCCCAAGTATGATTAAAAGTTCTTTTAAGAATCACCTGCAGTTGCCAAAGGGATAGTATACTTAGTTCCTTTAAAGAAAAAAACCACAAAGTCAAACCGGGTTACACAGAGAAATTCAACATGTGAGATTAATGAAAGAAGCTGTTCATGGTACCAGCATAGTAGAAAATCAGGTGCCAAATCCTAAATTGTATTTTTGGCTTTTGTTCGTAGATCATAGAATTCTAAAGTTGGAAAAGACTTTGATAATCACCTCTGGGGCAACCTCCTTATTTTCCAGATGAGGAAGGAGACTCTGAGGGGTTAGCCGGCTCTTCCAAACTTATTTAGCTCACAACCTGCCAAGCCAAAGCTGGAACTACTATCAACAGACTCCCTACGAAGAGTAAAATGTTTTTAACAAAACATTAAGCATAACTCTGTAGTATTCAGTGGTAAAATGGAATTCATACTTGTGTGCTTTACACATATGTGGGATTTAACACTATTATCTGTTGTTTCTCTAGAGGGAAGACAGAAAGGGAAGCATTTGTATTGTTTTTCCTTCAGTTATTTATATTCAACAGCACTACCATCAGAAACAAAACCTAGATGTCTCCAGCTCAAGCCCCAAAGTGTCCACATGAAACTATCAACCAATCATTAAGTATTGAGTAATCATAATAGTTATGGCACAGTTTTGCAATCCTTTTAGCATGATGCTAGCATGATTTCTGCTCTTGGTGGTCTTTGGTTATGTGTGTTATAATAGCTTGGCTGGTAACTGTTTCTAATTTTCAGTCCCATGTGGTTTTTTGCATGCAAAATGGTATCAACAACATTGTGTCAGACCCAGAGATACAGAAGGTAATGAAAACTGAGCTGATAGATCCTCATTCATCTAAGACACTGGCAAGGCTTTACAGAGAAAGGAACCCTAATTGCAATACAACACCCTCAGTACAACTTGCTCACATGTCTTCAAAATGACCTTTTAAACAATGTTTTAAATGTCAGTGCTTTTTTAGAAAACATTAAACCAAACATGGAAATTGCATGAGAACAATTTCTGAGTCTCTAATTAAAGGCACAAAGCTACATTTTCAATTTCCTCTTCCTTTTTCTCTTATCAATGCAATTATTTAATAAAAACTAAAATTATGTAAAGTTAGTAGACATAAGCGTTGGGATGTGGATGGATATTTATGCAAGCAGTTTCTTAGAGTCTCAGTTACTGGGCAAAGCTCCAAGGTTAAAAAAACAAACAAACAAACACGTGGTGAAACAAAGTCTTAGTGGGGAGACCCCAGAAAGAAAGAAGCTCCAAAATAAGTGCATACACTTTTAAGGAAAGATCTAATCTTGCTTAATTACTACATTGACCAAAAAAATGTAAATCTAGCTCCCAAATAAATTTTTCAGGGTCCCTTCCCATTCACCCATGTCTCTTTTGACCTTTAGCTATCCTGTATAAATGATGTCATAACCAACAGTAATCATTTTACCAGTCATAACTATTTAGAGTGTTACTCACAAGATCATTTTTAATGATCAGAATATGAATGCAAAATATAACCGCTAGGTTCAAATCAGTTTGAATAAAAGATCCAAGTAGGGTTTTTCCTATTTTAAAGTAACAGACTGTAATCTTGCAAAAAAATTGACAATGTCTAATCAATTGAGCTAATAATCCCTAACCTATCAGCAATTTAAATTGTTTTGATATTTTCCTGAGAGACCAGGTTATATACTATTTCTATAGGGTCTGTGTTTTCCCTACTATAACAACAGTATAATAACCATAAAGAAAAACAGTAGCATTTAATAAACTTTATTTTAGCATTCACATAAAAATGTATATGCAGTTATTTTAGAAGAATATTACCATTTGGACTTGTGCTATCTATTTCATCTGAGAATATTTTCCCCCATTATAATAAAAGAACAGTTATTGCTATTAATAGTAGCAGCATACTCATGTTTATACCTCAATATGTTTTTAATTTTCTGAAGCAGAGGCAAATTGCTGGTGATATCTTAACATTTAGAGGTAGTTAATGCCAAAAGGCTTGGACCTGATCTTAAACTGAATATTTCCCAGGTGTGTGGTAGGTTGCAAAGTGGAACAACTAACAGAAACCAACTTCCTATTCATGTTAGACCTACTTAGGAGAATTTTAAGTAAGGATTAATTAAACAATGAGACTTTATAAGCAGTCAACCTCACAGCTCCCAGAGATAAAAGCTGAGGACCTGCTCAGTTGTAACATAAGCCATATGTTGAGAAAGAGAAGTATGAACTACCACTGTCTCCTTGCACCTTGTTGATAATGTCTTTTTAGTCAACTTTCTTTTGAAAATCCAATACTTTGGGAAATGTTGGAAAGCTATTGACTAAAGGATTAAAGTGTCAGCTATTGAAGTAGTAAAAATATATGCAAAACATTTAACTCCTGCGAATGAGCTCATAAATATAAAAGGACAGCTTAAGAATGACAAGAGGAAACTGCTATTAATGTGGCTTATCCGAAGCCAGCTTTGTACTAGCAGATACCCTGGGGACACGAAGGCTCTAAAAACTCTATGTCTCCGTGGGAAGCCAGGCTGCCTATTACAGGGGGAGGAATTTGGCATAAATTCACAGTTGTTTGTCCAGATTCAGTAGAGATGAAAGATGAACTGGAACAAGACCTTGCCAGTTCCATTCTGAAGGGCTGGGTTCTTTCGCTCGACAAGACTTTGCCACCTAAAACAGCTGTTTTGTGTTGGAGACTAGATGGTGATTTTGCCAGGACTACTTCGAAGGCCTGAGCCATAGATGTCAAAACAAATGTTTCTGATATTGAGTGTGTGCTCATTCTGTGATATTTTTCACTTATCGTGTGAATATGGCTGCTGGCTGAGGATGGAGATGTTGATGAAGAAGACAGTGATATCTGGTCAAAAGCCTACCATCAAAATACGCCACCCAACTAGGAAGAGATCTGCTTCAACAAACATAATAAAAACTAGACTTGGTGAAGTCAAAAGAATTCTGTGAGATATACTTATTTGCTAAAAGTAAGAGCAAAATCTTCATCTGCAATATCAATTCTTCACATATAGCAACAAGTTATTCTGGATAGGAATCTACTTGAAATAATTTTCCTTATATGGGTTTCTTCTCCTTAAACTTCTTTTCTTTTTAAAGATTTTATTTATTTATTTGACAGACAGAGATCACAAGTGAGCAGAGAGACAGGCAGAGAGAGAGGAAAGGGAAGCAGTCTCCCTGATGAGCAGAGAGCCCGATGCGGGGCTCAATCCCAGGACCCTGAGATCATGACCTGAGCCGAAGGCAGAGGCTTTAACCCACTGAGCCACCCAGGCGCCCTTTCCTTAAACTTCTTAAAAGTATTTATTAATGTAGGTGAGATTGTCAGTCTATGGTCAGAATTAGGGGAAAAGTACAGAATCTGTCTGAGAATGTATCTTCCAAAGAAAGTAACTACATATTTTTTCTATTTCTAATAAACTTGTCAAAAAAATTGTCTATTTAAAGACTTAGTGTGTCAAAACTTCACTTCAATTTAAAAGTCAAAATTACCTCTGACCTTCCAAGGTGATTACCTTACAGCATAGCCAGCTAGCAAGGGCAATAGAAGAAAGGAAACTATGAGGTTCCAATAAGTCGTACACTCCTCACTCTACAAGGATGCCAGTATTTTTGGAAGAGTTGAATGAAGGTGAAAGAAGATAAAACATGAACACAATGGTGAGGCACAGGCATTTACCAGGGTCGTGTGCATAGCCCTTGAAGTCTGGGAGTGGGAAGACAGCTAAGCAAATGTCTCTGAAGCGCTTTTTTCGGAAATCAAGTTTGTGTAACTGGACAAGACATGTGGCACAAGTCTGTGCAATTAGATCACAAGAGCCTCGTACCACAAACATAATTATTAGCAGCTGTTTTTGTTGAATGGCAGGTTAGAGAAACAATAAAAAGAGGAGTTGATGATGATGAAAGAGGAAGGGCGTGAAATGATGGTACTCTTCTAGGAGCTTTTAAGTCTCCACATAAAGAAAAGACTCTGTCATCCTCTCTGAACTTAAAGTGTTGACTGAGAAAGCAAAGAGGGATGAGAAGGCTGTTTGTAGGCTAGAGGAATATAGATAGGATCTCCCACCATGTCAGAAAGCTGTTAAGCACTCAAGGTGAAAACATCCCTCAGGGTTTTAGAGTCAACAAGTAACTGTTTATATTTGGACATTTGCAGCAGACTTCGTTGCCTTGACATCCTTGACCAAGTTTCTGAAGCAAAGGACATCCAGGGTGTGGACTGAGATACTAGGCTTTATGGTTAGGGGACTTTTTTTAAAGCTTTTCAAACATGTTCTTATGACTGCACACTTATGTAAGGAGAGAGAATAGAGTGGTCCTTTTGTTGTGGATGAAGCAAGTAGAATTTAGTAGGAAATGACTGGGCAGAATAATTCTGCACTTAGGACTGCGACTTCATTTTTTTCTTTCTCTTCTGATACCACGCAAGTCACAGTGGCTCTTTTTATGCTGGGTAGGTGGCTTTACACAGTAAACATTAAATTTTTAAAAAATTTTATTTATTTATTTGACAGAGAGAGACACAGAGAGAGAGGGAACACAAGCAGGGGGAGTGGGAGAGGAAGAAGCCGGCTTCCCACAGAGCAGGGAGCCCGATGCAGGGCTCCATCCCACTGGGATCATGACTTGAGCCAAAAGAAGATGCTTAATGACTGAGCCACCTGGGTGCCCCAACATGTAATATTTTTAAAATATTTTCATAGGGTAATATTTGGTAATCAGTCTCTTGAGGTAACAACTCATTACTTTTGAGTTGTGTATATATATATATACACACACACACACACACACACACACACACACACACACACACGATGAATATGAGGGACCAGTCTCTGGGTCCTTTAGAGACCGTGCTGAGAATGGGAAGACAAACTGGGGCAGTGAAGGGAGCACACTCTGCACTCCTGTCTGCCCTGGAAGGTGAACATGAACTGGCTTTGGATGTTACCTGAGTACTCACAGTTGCACTGGCACCCTCAAAATAGGAAGGAATCCCTGCCAATAGCTTTCCCTCCTTTACTCTTTCCAGAGGAAAATAAGTTTGCCAAAGTTGAAACAGGTACTTTGCACATGAATTTATTGAGATAAATTAACTAATTTGTCCCATGATTATCTACTGGGCATCTGCTGTGGGCAAGGTGCTGATAGTGCAGATGTGGCCCACAGGGAGAAACAGAAGAGTCATGCTTTCAATAAACTCAGGGCAAATGGAGACTCTTCCTACCTCTGGCCAACTTCACTCTCCTCATTCTTCACTATAGTTCTCACTTCTGCCAAATGATCCCAGATCAGAGTTTTGAAAGAATCTGAAATCTGCATACTGAACATTTCTCCTTGATAAGAAAATTAGTCCAGTTCTTTTATCAATGCATCAAGAATTAAGTTCAGCTACAGAGTAGCGGTAACCTATCCATAAATAAAACTTGCTTAATAGAGTTCCATTCCTGAGCCCCATTTCCATGCTACCATAGTTTAGTTAAGCTTTGTGAGCTGTTTCAGGGCATGTCTATTTTTATTTATTTGATTAATTTTCTTAGTGTTTACAATTGTATTTTAACAGGTCTGTTTGTATAAGACAGATGTGCATATTTCTATTCATCTATCTATTTAATAACACTGACCAAGAAATGATACTGTACTATGGGTTCTGAATTTCTGGGTCTGTTTTGGTAAAATGTGGAGATCTAAAATATATCTCCTTCTAAAATTAAATTATGAGACTAGATTTGAAATCTCTTTGGACATCATTTGTAAAGCTTCTTATATGAAAACAAACAGGGTTTACTTTGAATCTTACCCAAGAATAATCTACACTGAAATATTTCAGTCTGTACTAAATTAAATTATATTATAGTCAGTTTTCTTTTGTTCCTCTAGAATTAGTAGGAGAGGAGGAAACATTTACAATAGAAATTGAATAGTGTGAAACTACTTAATGTTACTTGTTCTCCATAGATGTTTCAGTTAATTTACTAACCTCACTTGCTAAAAAGCCAACTACTTTACCTAGAATTGTATTTTGCCATTTTAATGGCAATCTGACAAATTATTTTCGAATTTCTAGCTTCTATTTTTCCCTATGCCATATCTATGCACCAAAATTTTAATCACCACAAATTATTAAAAATTATCTTATTTCAGTTGAATTTAATAATTATTTGACAATACTATATAAACTAGTCTGAACTGAGCAAGTCAGTTCAACTTCTTTCTTAAAATTGATTATTGGGTTGAATAATATTAATTGAGTCTTCTGGGGAAATGTTTTCAGATTTTGATAAATTAATATAAACGGAAACATTTCTTCAAAACATAATATTGTGGCATTTTTTTCTGGCATAACTGAGGTATGCTACAAAGAAGTTTAAGATTATTTTTCTTTGAATATTATTTTCCCCCAAATTTTTAAAGGTTTTAACAATTTCTTTACTTGAAAGAGTAAAGTGAAACATTTGCAGTTTGCATGGTTTGGATCAAGTCAGTTCAATCATTTTATTTCTCTCAAGTGTTTCTCCTCTGTTAACTTTTAGGTTTTGGTTTTCTGTTTCTTTTTTTCTATAATCTGGATCTTAGAAATAATATATATTTAAGAAATCAAGTACATAGTAGTTGTAACCTATCTTCTAGTCTTAAATATTAAACTTTCAACATGTTTTGATGAGAAAAGTTTACTAAGACTTACACAAAGAAGAGTATAAAATAACACCTGTCTAAAATATACATATATATTTCTCTACTTAGTAGCCTCTCAGCATTTTTTTTAAGTTCTCCTAAGTGTTCCTGTTGATCATCTGGGACCACCACCTACATATAATCTTCCTTTATAAGCCATCAGTTTTTATTTTCAAACTTGGATCACATAGCTCATGTTTTCTCTTAAAAGATATATGCACTTTCTCAAGAGTATACTGTTTTATTTTTCTTAAAAGATTTATTTATTTGAGAAATAGGGAGAGAGAGAGCATGAGTGGGAGGGCAGAGGGAGAGGGAGAAAGAATTCCAAGAAGACTCTGTGCTGAGTGTGGAGCTTGATGCAGGACTCAATCTCCTGACCCTGAGATCCCAACCCAGGTGGAAACCAAGAGTTGGTTGCTCAACCCACTGCACCACCCAGATGCCCCAAGAGCATATTATTTTAAACCAAACTAAGCACTGTTTTTTAAATAAGATGTGCTACTGAGATAACTCTTGGTCATCATTCACCATGGGGAAAAAGATATAATATGCCAAAAATAATTCTTCTTGTCTAATATTTTCTTTGTAGGTAGCTATTAACTCAACATATAATGAAAACAACAAAAATATTCAGTAAGGGTTTGAAAATCATACATAGCATTCCATTCTCATGTATAATGACAAAGAACAATAGAGGATATGCACTGGGTTCTAGTATCAATCCTTAGTTGCATCTCACTCAAGAAGGAATAATATCCCCCCATCCTCTGTGATCCCATAACAATATCTGTTCTTAGAACATCTCCTCTTCTCCCATGTTGCTTTTCTGATACTGTCTATGCTAGAATGTCAGACTCTTAAATGGAGTTTTAATCTTTGTTTTTATGCTTTCTCCAAATACCAATTTCAAGTACCAAGAAAACACTTTATATTAATTTCTATGAAAGCATTCCTCCCAATATGCTCTGCAAAATACTGGCAATGTCCTTTACTTTGTGATCTGAAATGAATGTGTGATGCTGTCTTGTATTTCCAGCCGAAGAGATCTGTATTCTTTGCCAGCTGTGTGTTGTGGCAACGGCAGGGCAGTTCTATGGACTCTGTGAATACAAAATCACTTTAACCTTGGTGTATGACCAAAAAGGGGAAATCTTCAGTCCAGAAGGCCATGAGCTTCCCATCTTGATTAAGCCCCCTTTTCAGCAGAAGCCAGAATTCCTCATCGCCAATATCACAGGTCACAGAAATATATAGTTTCATATATGGTAAATTTTTTGGTTTGGCCAGTATATAAAAAACAGGCAAATTGTCTTTCCACACAGTTAAATAAAAATATACATACTAATAGTAGTATTTATATTTCTTAGCAATATAATTACCCACGATTTAAGTGTAGATGGAAAGAATCTTTGAAAGAGTTAAGATGATAATTATAAATTATTTCATACCACATTGAAAGCTTAGAAAAATTACAATATATGTGTTCAAAGTGAACCTGAGTTTGAATCCTAAAACTTGTTCTGCATTAAGTATTTTAAACTACTTAGGGCTGTTTGTGCTTAGCGAATTTGTGAACTCTTCAATGCATCAAGTAAGACATTTTCTTGCCTGAAACCCAACACCAAGATGTGTTCTACTGACCCACTTTATTCTTTTCACTAAATTGAGGAGAAAAGATAGTCTATTTTATATGTAATTATATTAAGGAAATTCATAAAAACTTTAGTAAATGTGGTAGACATTTTATAGGAATGTCTTTAGGCTAAGTGATCTGTACTGATATGGTGCTCATTTAGTGAAATATGCCATGAAGTAATTTCTTCAACCCTTTCTGTTGGCTTTTAAGTTTTTCTTCCTTTATAAATAAAACGCAGTGGTCAAGCCCAACTAGAATGAATTATTTCTGGGTAATGAATGGGATAAATTAGTCTATAAAACATTAAGTAGATACAAAAGTTTTGCCTGGCTGCCAACAATTTGTAAATGTTTGTAGGAGCCTCATGGTGTAGTAGAAAGAACATGGACTATTTCAGTCCTAAGTAATCTTCTAGAGGTGCTTGGTAAGCTCCTCAATCTGGATCTCCTAGTGTCATCTACTACAGAAGAGAACCAGAGATGAACCAGACAACTGTTAGATTTTGCCAAGCTCTTCTTGGACTCTACAGTTTACTAAAACCTAAATTTTTTCTTTTTCTCTCTCTTCTTTTTTAAGGTTTTGTTTATTTATTTGACAGGCAGAGATCACAAGTAAGCAGAGAGGCAGGCAGAGAGAGGGGGGAAGCAGGCTCCCCGCTGAGCAGAGAGCCCAATGTGGGGCTCGATCCCAGCACCCTGGGATCATGACCTGAGCCTAAGGCAGAGGCTTTAACCCATTGAGCTGCCCAGGTGCCCCAAAACCTAAATTTTTCTTAATCCTTATATGATCTAAACTTTTATCATTAAAAAGAATGAGACCAGGTTTTCTTATTTAGTAATTTTAGCTGATTTTTGAGGCTTTAAAGTCTGTGCTTTAAATTAGACTGATCAGAAATTTAGATTGAATATAGAACAGTTCTCAAAATAATCTATAATAACTTGGGTTTTTTGGGGGGGAGGTAAGGGGTGAGGAAGTATTACAACTGACTTTCCTGCCCACACCTCCTTATCATGGTAGATCTAATTTAGAAACTCAGTGGACTTTTACTAGAACTAACACATTTCTAGTGCTATTTTGTATTCTCCATAGATTTTTTTCCAACAGCAAAAACATTGCAGTAATTGTCCCTTACTTTTGCACAGTTAGTATTTTACAGCCTTCCTATACGTAATGGCAGACTTTCCTTCTCTTCATGGCTCAAGTGAAGAGACACATGACTCAAGGCCACATGAGGATTCCGTCAGGTTTGTTTCCCCAAATGTGAAACGCAGGGGGCATAATAAGATAGGGCCAAAGTTGGGCATGGCTAGGATGCCCTGGATAAGAAATGAGGATTTCTAATTTTCTAAACTTTTTCCTGAAGAACTGATTTTACTTTAAAAATGGGGGAAGGAGGGAAAGGCAAAACTCTAAATAGCTTTATGACTTTATATAAAATATATTTTCTGGTCCAGAAATAAGTTGACTTTTTGGGAAGAAATATTTTCAGTATCTACTCTCAGCCTTACCCATGGCCTTCTTACCATCCAAATGAATTGTGCTGGGCTTTTCTGATGTTATCTTCAGCCTCCTTTTCTAAACTCTTTTGTTTTATGCTATTTCCTACCATTTATCCCATTGTAAAATGGGATCCAAAGTCAGTTATCCTGGGTCACAACAAATGACTCAAACATGTAAGCATTTTGTTGTTGTAAGCAGCTTGTTTGTTTTCCAGTTGCTGGTGATTGAGAATAATGAGTATGATTCCCATTTCTAGGTGCACACAGCTTTTCTAAGTCTTTACTTCATGCAAAGTTAGCCATACAATCTTTTCTCGCTTTGCAAGTTAGTTAAATTTATATCAACACTTACTGTGGACAATTCTCAAAAATTCCAAATAAATTCTCATCCTTACAAATATTTAACCAATTTTATTTTTAAGATTTTATTTATTTATTTATTTGTCAGAGAGAGTGAGCACAGGCAGACAGAGTGGCAGGCAGAGGCAGAGGGAGAAGCAGACTCCCTGCTGAGCAAGGAGCCCGATGTGGGACTCGACCCCAGGACACTGGGATCATGACCTGAGCCAAAGGCAGCCACTTAACCAACTGAGCCACCCAGGCATCCCTCATCCTTACAAATATTTAAACTATGTCTTGTCTTTGGGCATGCAACCCTGAACACACCCGATCTCATCTAATCTATGTCTCACTGTGAATATATCCTAAAAACACAGAAGGTTTACATTTGAAAACATGGCACTATTAAAATGTTGATAACTGGGGCACCTGGGTGGCTTAGTGGGCTAAGCCTCTGCCTTCAGCTCAGGTCATGACCCCAGGGTCCAGGGGATAGAGCCCCCACATTGGGCTCTCTGCTCAGTAGGGAACCTGCTTCCTCCTCTCTCTCTGCCTGCCTCTGCCTACTTGTGATCTCTCTCTGTCAAATAAATAAATAAAATCTTTTAAAAAAAAGTTGATAACTAATTATTTCTTGAAATAATTCAATGAAGTGGACAAAGACAATCTCTGGAGAGGGAAAAAAATAGAAATTGTCACATTTACTAAATCTATTTAGTAGAGAGACACATTAAATGACCATCTGCAAACATTTGTTGACTAATGATCATCATGGAAGACTCCAGCATCACATCTCATTTGCAATTAAAATGCAGTATGATATTAATATTTAACACACTTTGACAATTAATTTACAACTGGGACTATTGTCCCTAAAATTGTGTTGTTAGCTTCTGATACTTTTCATGGTAGGTCACTGACAATGGTTAAATCACAATACTGGTCAATTAAATATAGCCTTAAATTGAGAAATCTTTTAGAATTTATCACTATATTCCTCAATAAAACCAAGCTAATAACTGCATTTATCTTTGAAGCACCAGTTGAAAATGTAAAAGGTCACTCTGATCTTTAGCAAATTGAGAAAAATACCTATCTTCTTATATAGAGATGGTAAGAATTTTCTGCTAACATAGGTCCTGTTTCTGTCTGCAATTCTAAATGAATGTCAACGGTATCCGAAAGAATTATGGATGATGGAGAAACTAAATGTCTCTGTTGCATTATGCTGAAAGGGCAACTGAAGTCTGAAACATTTCAAGGTGGGCCAAGATTAATGATTAGCCCACTGAAGTGTCCTCTTTTTAAAAGTGGTGAGATCATTCTAGAACAAGTATATGCATTGAACTCTAGGTGGAAAATATGGGATCAAGTGAATCCCTACTGATTTGTAGCAATTTCATGGCCATCAGTGTAACTTCAAAGGGGCCACATGGTCCCTCAGTTTTTTAGAGTGTTGACACCATTAGCCCTCTGAAAACGCATGTAAAATACTTAAGGGAGTAAATGAAGGCACTTAAGTTTCAACCAACATTTGCACACCCTTAGTGGGGGGAAGAAAACAAAGATTATGGTAATCTTATTGCAAATCTTTAAAAAAATGGTCTATAGACAAAAATGAGGTGTATTTGTACACAAATGCCAAATCCACGTAATTATAGTTAGGCAGATGCTGAGTCCCACACCTGTCAAAAATACACAAAAGAAAAACCTAGCACTTCCTTTCCACATTCTTTAAAAATTTTTCATTGATGTTAAGCTGCTGTCATTTTTTGTGTCTATTCCTGTTTGTGGATCTGCTTCTCTGCACATGTTTCTGTCAATGTTTTTTCATATCAAAGGCTTTCTCTGTCTCTGAATCATAGTGTATAGAACACTGTGTGGTCCTTGGACCAGCAGAATCAGCATTTCCTGGGAAATAGTAGAAATTCAAATTCTTTAGCCCCACCCCAGATCTACTAAATCAAAAATCTCAACAATCTGTATTTAAACAAACTTTCCAGATGATTGTAATGCAGGCTCAAGTTCGAGAACCACTGGTATGAAAAACTGGCTGACACCCCACCATCCTGATTCAGCAGACGGTAAATACCTATTGAATACCCACTGCTCCAGATTCTATGCAATCCTGTGAGCTGTAGGCAATTAGCCCCAACTTGCAAATAAGGAAACCAAGATTCAGGAATTATAAATGACCTTTTCAAGGTCATACAGCTGGTTAAGTAACAAAGCTGACATGTTAAGCTAAGTTCTTCGGCTCTTTTAGAGATATTTCTTTCCTGTTTACACCTAAACCTCTCCATTAATTTTGTCACATAAAATATGACTTTGATGTTCCCTTTAAAAATTGCTGTGTGTGGGACGCCTGGGTGGCTCAGTTGGTTAAGCGGCTGCCTTTGGCTCAGGTCATGATCCCAGCGTCCTGGGATGGAGTCCCACATCGGGCTCCTTGCTCAGCGGGGAGCCTGCTTCTCCCTCTGCCTCTGCCTGCCACTCTGTCTGCCTGTGCTCACTCTCCTCTCTCTCCCTCTCTCTCTGACAAATAAATAAAATAAATTAAAAAAAATTGCTGCGTGCATATGTATCTGTGAAGTTATTAGCTACCCTGTGTGTGTGTGTGTGTGCGCACACGCGTGCATGCACAACTATGAGTGAGAGACAGGCAGTGGAGGGCAGTGTGGAGAGAAATGGGAAAATAAGTAGATAATACAATAAATAAAACTAGTGTAATAAATGTTGCTGTCCAGTCACTCTCAATATAGAGCAATTAGATATATTTTGACATTCTTTCAAGACAGTTAACTTAAAGTCTAGATGCACTTTTTGAAATTGTTGAAAGTCAAGCAAATACGTAATCCCGAACAGGTCTGCTTAAACTAAGAGATACTAACATATTTGTTACCCCTGAGCTATGTGCTCTTCTTTCCTAGTCAGTCTTCAAAAACCCATTCTCCTCTTCCTTTTTGCATTCACCACTCATGGACTATTTTGCTGGGCACATGATAACTATCAATTTGGTGAGAGTTTTCTACTCCATAATCTCTGTGAAATTATTTGAGCTCATGTAACTATCCAGCAAACAAACGCACCAGATTTATGCTGGTTAAAGGTGATAAGACAAACTACTGTAGGAAGGGAGAGAAACTACAATATTAATTGAAATCAACTCCAGCTAAGACAAAGGTGATAGAGGTTTTTAAGGGAGAACAGAGATGGATTACAGGAAAGTGGAGAAGGTGATTAAAAGAGAGAGAGAGAGAGAGAGAGAGTTGAGAGACCGTGGAAGTGAAATTTACAGAAGGGACTAGGTAGGGAATTACTGAAAATGGTTTGGGAAGGTGGGTTGGGACAATGTATGATTTGTAAATGGACAGCATTGCATTTTCTTAAGACTCAGCATGGACCTGAGGTCACCTTTAGAGAGACAGCCTAGTGCAGGTGGAAGACAAGCTTAAGTTTGGTCAAGACTCTTAGCATAGTATTCGGGAAGATCCTTTGTGATGTGTGAGAGTTCAGCAGTTCACATAATGTGTTGAGGCCCCAATTAATTTAATTCCGTTTCACATTAAAGAAAAATGAAAGCATTATTTGAAATATTCTTAATTATCATGATAAAAATTATTTAGAAAACTGCTATGTATTTTTTCTGGACATGACCTTATTAACCTAGAATCTCTTGGACTTCCTAGATGTAAAGTAGCATTTCACTGTCAAAAACCATGAGTGGAATCGGGTTTTCAACAAATTCAAGGGTTATCAGTGAACTACCAGCTGAAATAATAATTGCTGTGTAGTTTTTTCCACACCAGTATTTATGAAGCAAAAGTATACCCCATTAGATCATTTGCAAATTATCACAATTTTTACAACATAGGAATATTATTACATGTTTAATCATAGATATAAAAGATAAAACTAATGTAGCTTGTTCTAGATATAAACCTAAATATTTTTGTTTCCCCAGAATTCTGCACCATATCTGTGTAGAATGTCACTCTCTGGAATGTAATGGAGAGCCTATCAAAAAGGGATCCTAGGATTTCTACACAAAACCTTATATTCTGTACTCAGAAAAAAACACTGCCAAGTTTTGCCCATAATTTTGACTCAATTCTAACCAGATTTCATATTAAATTATCAGTTTATTTTAATGGAGGTACTCAGAAGCTCTTTAGAGCATTCTCCTTTCATACCAGAGAAAGTCATTAGAGATAATGTTGAAGTCCATTAGTCATAAAGAAAAGCATTACATTATCAGTAATCTCCATAAATGGACAAAGAAGTGAAGGCACTTGGAGATGAAGGTGTCAAATTATTATTGAAATAAATAACGTCTAAGGACCTGTAAAATTTTAGCCACCCAGGAAATTAATCTATATGGAAATTAATCGCTTTGTGCTAACTAATCAGTATGCTTCTCTAAAATACTTTTGAAATCTACAAATCAAATGTCTGCTAAAATATGGGGAAGTATTCAAAATAGATAAAATGTTCCTTATCACTGCCTTTTTAATTTTGCTATACTCAGCTTTATTCAACAAAGCCTGATTTAGTGGAAAGAGAATGGGCCTTAGATCCAAATACCAAATCTACCATACCCTAGGTGAATGTATGTTCTTCAATTTATTAATTTCTCCAAGGCCCAATTTCAACATGTGTAGAACAACATAATGCTTACCGGATATATTTTGAGACTCAGGTATGAATATTAAAGTATATGACATATGATAGTCACTCTGTATCATCCTTGATTTTTGTGCTATTACTGTCTTTAAATTCAACTTACCCCAAATAGTGCTTTCCTTAACCAAGAATGTTGTCTTAAAACCTTACACTCTAGATAACCTTTCCGATCCATGTTTGAGAACGCTTTCTCACAATTTTAATAATAGTTGAAGAGACATACATATATTATTTAGAAAATTTAAAGTAGTTTCAGATTTGTAATAACTGCTTATAAACAACAAATATTTATTTTTTTGTAATGCAATGACTTTTCCCTTAAAGTATGCTGATTTGGGCATTTCCTTTTACTTTCATTTTCATTTTATTTGGATGTAGACTTATTATCTCAAAGTTTTACAAATTTGACAACACTATCAAAAGAAAAAAAAATCTGGAGGTGCTTGGTTGGCTCAGTTGGTTAAGCTTCTGCCTTCAGCTCAAATTGTGATCCTGGCGTCCTAGCATCAAGTCCCATGTCAGGCTCCCTGCTCAGCTGGGAGTCTGCTTCTCCCTGTCCCTCTGCCCCTCTGCCTGATTGTGCTGTCTCTGTCTTTCTCTCTCTCCCAAATAAATAAAATAAAAATCTTTAAAAAAAATTTTTTTAAAGAAGAAAAATTCTGTATTTAATGAATACTGAGTGTTCTTTTGCTCAGCCAGTTGCTGGAATAATCACTCATTGATTCATTCAATAAAATAATTCATTCAATAAAAATATATTGAGCACATATTATGAATTATGTATATATATACCCTGTTCTTTTTTTTTTTAAGGATTTTTATTTATTTAATAGACAGAGATTACAAGTAGGCAGAGAGGCAGGCAGAGAGAGAGAGAGAGGGAAAGGCTCCCCACTGAGCAGAGAGCCCAATGCGGGGCTCGATCCCAGGACCCCGGAATCATGACCTGAGCCGAAGGCAGAGGCCCAACCCACTGAGCCACCCAGGCGCCCCTATACCCTGTTCTAATAAACAGAAGAAGAAGATGACCACTGCAATTGCTATGGCTCTTTGAGAAAGATACACACTTACAAAGGTATGATCTATGATGATTCTCAAAACCACATTTGAAGCCATTAAGCCCCACACTCCAGAGTATGGCTACAAAATCTCTGAGGTGTATAGTGTAAATGTGGTAACACCTCTGGGGAGTTCCATAGGCTTTTTTATATCAGGATATGATATAATATAATCTATGTGGGACACTTGACAACAACTCATGAGAAAAAGATTTAGTTCAGAGAAGTTAGGATTTGTGTATTACATTATACTAATTATATTTCAGCACATTAATTAAAACTATCAAACTACATAGCATTATAATTCTGAGTAAAATGTTTAGAACAAAATAATAGGACTAATTCTGAATTCATGAGGCTCTGACACTTCTTGAGCTGCTTCCAAGTTTCACAACAGTTTCTGAAAAGTACATTTCCTCACCCAGGACAGTACTACCACTACTCAATGAAGTACAATATACACTTTTACTGAGTGGTCCCCATGAAGAACGACTGGTACAGAGAGCCAACCATAGCTCAAATAAACACTGAATTCTTCCCCCTCCCCCCATGCCTATCTTTCTTTACTCCTTCATTTTTCTCTGTATAGACTATTCCTCCCAACTTTTCAAATTCTCACCTACTAAAATCCTACCCCTGGAAGGTTCACCTCGAACATCAACCATCTTCTTCAGGACAACAACTTTACTATTTAAAACCAAGACAATGTATTTTCTCTCTCATGTACCTCTCAGAATATTTTCTTTGTATTGTAATTACTTTAATTATATGTGTCCTACCCAGTTTTAAAACTTCTTGAAGGTAAGGACTGCATCTTGTTTGTCTGTATCCTCCACTGTAAGAGTTAACACAAATCCTACATGTTGGTGCTTAACACATTATTTAATCTACTCAAAGAATCTCTAGGATTTCTTTATATACTCATATTTTATTCATTTAGGAGAGGATGATGGGATTTTGCATTTGTTTTTTACATCTAGCTTTCTCCTGTCTATAACCATTTTATTAAAGTTTCCCTTGCCTTTTACTTTCTCCATGAAAAAAATGTTTCAGGAGAAAGTTAATCACATTGGCCAGTAATCTGTTTACTCTAATAGCCCAAAGAGAGAAATAGTCTTGGTCCAGCATGATTGCCAGGGAGAAAATGGGTCAGATACTTCTCTTCTGGAGAATGATGAGAAGCATAAACTGGGAAAAAAACTTGTGAATGGCCCTCCTCAGATTAACTACTCAGTGATTCATCAAAAATAACTCATGCCTTGGCAAGCTAAAAGAAAAAATGATTTATGTGAAAATTGTGACTTCTAGGTTATTTCTATTTGCATTTCATCAGTTTGCAAAATCCTCCCCATTACTATGGTGATGATGCATTCTTAACGTAGAATGTGCCATTAACAGGAGCTGATTTATGCCACATCACTTGTAATGTTGATAATCAAACTTTATTATTTAGGATTTCAAATATAATTGAAAATAAACTTTATAGTTTGCTATTATTTACTTAAATAAATTTGCCAAATATTGGATCTTTCTAGTATTATATTTTTTAAAGTTACATATTTTTAGATAAAATACTTCCTATATGCCAAAATTCTTAGCATCAGTACAAGATGGTTGATACTTGGAGTCTTATGTAACTCCCTAACCTCACTTCTTGTGACTGCCTGCCTTTTCCCCTGTTCTCTAGTTGGTAAGTCAAACATGATTTTTCTGAAAAATACCACCCTGTTTCACCTTAATGTCCTCCCATCTTAATGTCTTCCCACCTTTCTCACCTGGATGTTTCTTATTCAGCCTTCAAAACCCAATTCACATCTCATCTCCAAATAGTAAGTCTGCCTTGGAGCCCCAACCAATATGATGAACTACATTTATTTTTGCCCCTTATGTCTTCTATCTTAGCTCTTACTATCACTTAATATGTTCTATCATAATTCTCTGCATATTTGTCTTTTATTCCCAATACAGCATAGATTTTGCTGAAGGAAAGCCATAACTTGCTTGGCTTTATGTTCCCATTTCCTAAAAGAGCGCCATTCTCCACATAGGTCTTCCTATGTTTTTCAACTGTCCAAAAGCTCTCAAACAGATTTAGATTACCACGTAATGTATTCATCTTTCAAGAGACATCAAAACTGATGTGGTTAAAACTTTATGTAAGTAATGGAATTTCACTACAAGAATATGTCTTCAAATTTAGAAAATATCTGACTTATATGAATGAGAAATACAATTTTTGTTCCCTTCTATTAATGATATAATTTTCAGGTGTTAGTTTCTTCAAGTAATAAAACAATACTTTATAACTTTTTAGATAATTATAGATTCACAAAAATGGTAAGAAATACAGAGAAATCTGTATATCTTTCACTTATTTTCCCCTAGGAGGTCTTCCTTCAATTGGCATTTAATTTTGCATCAAAATATACAAATATAGAATGCTAAGTCATTATCCCAACAACCATCAAGTAAAATTCTGGTTCTCTTTTTTCAAAAATACTTTCATAAGCAAACTTGATCATCCTTACCAAAGAACAGAGAACAATGGAGAGATTCTTTATTTAAAAAAATTGACAAGTCCTCTACACTTGAGCCCCTCAGAAAGTTACTTTCCCATTAACAGATGTTTATCATAGAGACAGTCCTTGTCCATAACCACAAAATTATCAGATTACACTTTACTGACATACCCAAAAAATTCTTTTCAGAATTTGAAAAAACTTTAAATCATCTAGGTCTTCCCACTTTCTATTTTGAAGCATAGTGAACTTTTTCACACTAGTCTTAAGTGGTTGCAGAGTGGGAAAATAGTTAATTGATGGATGAATTCTTTGAATACTGGGTTCCCAATCTGTGCAAAACAGAAAAACCCAGGGGTTTCCAAACTAAATATGATAAATCATGTGCGATGCACTCTCAAAAATGATTGGTCAAGGACTGAGGAACATTTGTAACATGTTCTTCCTTTTGTCACCTTCAAAGATCCTGCTTTAATCTTTGCTAAAACCATCCTTCAATCTTTTTATCCTAACAATTTTTGGTCACAAAAGCACACATAGGGAACAGCTAGCAATTTCCTGACAGTGCTTTTTTCTTAGGCAAAGTAAATATTTTGCCGGCCTAAATATTTTGCCCAAGATTTCAATCTTTTGCCTTGCTCTGTGTCTTCTCTCTGTGACATAAAGTATGTTAGATTCCCTTCCCTGATACTTAGACATTTTCCTCTGTGGCATGTCTATTAAAGACTGTTATCTTGATGCGTCATTTTGTCAGATGGTTTTCCAACAGGATTCCCTTGGGAGAATGGGAAGGAGTGGGGAGATGTGATAGAGAGGCAAACAGACATGGAGGGCAAAACAGTCTGAAAGCCAGAAGCTCAGGTGTTGGATCCATCATTATTGGCCTCTGTCACTTTATTTTTTATTTTTTTAAAAGACTTTATTTATGGGTGCCTGGGTTGCTCAGTGGTTTAGGCCTCTGCCTTCGGCTCAGGTCATGATCTCAGGGTCTTGGGATCGAGTCCCGCATTGGGCTCTCTGCTCAGTGGGGAGCCTGCTTCCCTTCCTCTCTCTCTGCCTTCCTCTCTGCCTACTTGTGGTCTCTCTCTCTGTCAAAAAAATAAATAAAATCTTTAAAAAAAAAAGATTTTATTTATTTATTTGACAGACAAAGATCATAGGCACTGAGGCAGGCAGAGAGAGTGGGGGGCGGGGAGCAGGCTCCTTGCTGAGCAGAGAGCCCAATGTGGGGCTCGATCCCATGACCCTGGGATCATGACCTGAGCCGAAGGCAGAGGCTTTAACCCACTGAGCCACCCAGGCACCCCTGGCCTCTGTCACTTTAACATCTTATGTGTGAGTTAGACAATCTCATGTCCTGTTTTTCATCTGTAATTAAGAAGAGCAATACCTTCTTAGAGGACTGTTGTGAAAATTAAATAAACTACAAGAAAGTTTTTTTTTTTTAAGATTTTATTTATTTATTTGACAGGCAGAGATCACAACTAGGCAGAGAGGCAGGCGGGGGTGGGGGGGAGCAGGCTCCCTGCTGAGCAGAGAGCCCGATGATGGGCTCCATCCCAGGACCCTAAGATCATGACCTGAGATCATGACCAGAGGCTTTAACCCACTGAGCCACCCAGGTGTCCCCAAGAACAATGCAAATAAAAATGCAAATAAACAGAAGTATTTGTTTGTACCTTAAAGGTAAAATATCGAATGCTTTCCCTATAGTTACCTACAGACCTTTCAGAGAAAATTGCCTTTAGACACACCATCCAAAACATGTGTATTAGGGGAAAAAGTCCTCTTGTCTATCAGTTACAAATTCCCTCAGTTTTCCATTCTTTCTAGGGGGGAAAAAAGCCGCCTTTATAAATGCTGATGGATACTGGATATTCTCCCAACCCAGAGTAGTGATTTTGTTATTTTAAAGACAATGTGGATGTTGGGATTAGTCTTTCTGTATCACAGAATGTCAACACATTTTCCAAAACTGAACTTATCAGTTAAATGTAGCCAAGAGATTTAGTTTATCTAAGTGTCCTACAAAGCAGAAATAGTTTACCACTGTTTTTACAGATTGAGGCAAATCTGACATATTATTGACATATGCTATGGATTTAATTTAATACCATAGTACAGATGTGTGCTCTGATAAGTTTTTGTGAAATCTAGGCTAAGATAGAGTTGTTTCAATATTTATGGGGTTGAAAATGCCGAGTTAGCAAAGGAAGCATTTTAATTAAAACAATATTTTTCCTTATATGCTCAGAGTAAAATAAGGGAATTCTTTTAAAGACATTACTTATTTCAATATAGTTGTTGGGTTTTTAGGCACACCAAAAGAGATTTGGGTTTTTTCCAATTTTTAATTTTAAAAATTTTTTTCTAAGATTTATTTATTTGAGAGAGAGAGAGAAAACACATGGGTGGGGAGGGAAGGGGCAGAGGGAGAAGAGAAAGAGAATCTCAAGCAGACTCCCTACTGAGTACAGAGCCTGAAACAGGGCTCGATCTCACCACCCTGAGATCATGACCTGAGTGGAAATCAAGAGTCATTTGCTTAACTGACTAAGCCATCCAGGTGCCCCCAGTTTTTTAAATCTACTAATTTTAGAACTATCAGAAATTAAAACTCAATAGTTCTGATTTTTTCTTTCACCTAAATGTATGTGACCCCTTAAGTTTATCTTTTTTTTTTAATTGTATGTTTTAGGTATCCTAGAGATAACTTCAGTGGAAATCGGAGTTGTTGCCGTCAAAGCCATTAACAGCAACTATTATTTAGCCATGAACAAGAAGGGGAAACTCTATGGCTCAGTAAGTATTCTGCTTTAGTTTTCCAAGTCCACTGCAGTAAATCATTACCACAGTTTTGGAATGTTTCCCTCAGACATTGAAGAACTCTGTTATCATTCTATTGCTAGTGAACAGAGCCACGGCGGGCTGGTCACCAGATTTTCGAGGGCTGGCAAAGCAGCTCTTGCAACTCTGTAATTTCCTCTGTTGTTCACCCATCAGTCTACCACACAGGCTGTTGCTGGCATTCATCAGTCAGTGCTCATGGGTCAGACTCTCACGGAAGCATCTGGTCAGATTGGCACGGGTGCTACAGACAACTTGGAGAAGAATCATTGAAAACAAAGATCTTAAGTTGAGTAGGAAACCATACACTGTGTGTGTTTTAAAGCTGAACATAAAACAGGGGCTTGGTATTTCGTATTCTGCTAAAACATGAGATGGGGAGACAGATTAAGAAATTCACTATTTGCGTGCCTTCAATCAACTCCATAATTTTATTTACCTAGACAATAATCATTAATTCACTGATGTAGCTGGTATCCAGCCCATAATTAGGGTACATACATCTCTGTGTTTCATAGCAAGTATTAAGGAATATCACTTCAAAATGTGTAAGTAACTTTGTTTTGTTGATTAGCATAAGAACAATTGCACTGCCTACCCAGAGCCAGTGGCTCCCAAACTCGATCACAATCACTGGGAAGATTAAAACACACTTCTAGATTTTTTTATATATTAAAGCTGTCCCAAGATCTAAGAATTTGCATTTCTAACAAGGTTCCAGGTGTTCCTGATTCAACACATTGATAACCTAACTTAAGGACCACTGGTCTGATTATAGAATAGTCTTGTATTTCACTTGGTCCACTCATAACTGGGGAGTTAGGCATGCACACTGTGGGCCAGTCCCTTTCTCTAGGGTAACTGCCTTTTGCATGGCAGGGCCAGGGACGTGGCTAAAGGAATTTAAGATTTTTCCATTATGTGCAGTTCTGCTCCTGAGCCTAGAAGAGTAATGGGCCGTTTCAAAAAGTGGTACCATTTAGGGGTTCACAGCATAATCACTTTTGAGGCATTTATTATTTATTTTCTTGAATGAACATGACTGAGCCCCTCCTTAATCTAACTATTATAAGAATCACTGGGGGGACGCCTGGGTGGCTCAGTTGGTTGAGCAGCTGCCTTCGGCTCAGGTCATGATCCCAGCGTCCTGGGATCGAGTCCCACATCGGGCTCCTTGCTCGGCGGGGAGCCTGCTTCTCCCTCTGCCTCTGCCTGCCACTCTGTCTGCCTGTGCTCGCTCGCTCTCTCTCCCTCTCTCTCTGACAAATAAATAAATAAAATCTTAAAAAAAAAAAAAAAGAATCACTGGGGAAGGACCAGGTTTATGCTCTTTGCAGAGATACTAAAACACTAAGTCAAAACTAAAGCTTTACAGTAAAGCCAGGTCACACGAATTTAGATTGAGAGGAAAAAAAATGTAAACAATTTTAATTGCAATAAAAGATTGAAATAACTTTCAATTGATAAAGTATACCTCTTTAAAAAGGTAACATCAGACAGAAATGGAGAATTCTTAAATGAAAAGTGTCATAAAAATACTTAATAACCTTTTGCTTCTATCCCAACACAATTCACATACTGTGCCTACCTTCCTACTGAACGCTAAGACGTATGAGTTGTTTCATCCCATTTCTGTATCTAAAGTAGATACCCATTACTTTCTATCATAGCACCCCCATGCAGTTATCTGCAATGAGATTTATCAGAAATTCTCTCATGAATGTGTTTATTGTTGACGGTCTTCCCCCAATATATTATGAACTTAAATTGGATAGGGGTTGCCTTGTCCCACACTATACCCTCAGCACTCAGATCCATCCAGAGCAGACCCCCAAGACCTTTTCTTTTCTTTTTACTTTCATATTGATGATTCACCTAAATGCTATAAACACGTAGATCCCTAGGTCCTCCAGAGAGTCTGATAAATTTGAGCTAAGGTGTAAATATTTAAAAAACAACTGAGATTAGGAGTCTGCTACAGGTGTACCTCACTTTGAGACATTGTTCTGGGGCCCCTGGGTGGTTTAGTCAACTGAGCAAATGACTCCTGGCTTCAAGTCAGGTCACAGCTTCAGGGTATTGAGTTCGAGCCCGGCATCAGGCTCCACACTCAGTGGGAATCTTCTTGAGACTCCCGCACACATGCTCTTGCTTTCTCTTTCAATTAAACAAATCTTAATTGCTTCATAAATTTATTTTGGGGAGGGAAAAATAAGTATCTACTGCTACTTTTCTGTATACAGCTCTGTTGCAAATATAAAATCATTTCAAATAACCCCAATTCTCCCAGTCCCTAAACTGCATCCCTTTTATTAGAGTGAATATAATTATTCACATAAAAAATCACCTCTGTTTTGAAGCCATATAGTTTTAGACAAACTATGTTTGTGATGGTTCTGATAATGTTCAAAATGATGATCTAGTTCATAGAAACCCAGACACTTAAAAATACACATATTTAGGAATTGAGAATTTAGTTTAAAAAAAAAATTAAATCCCAAGGTGAGAAAAACTATTTGAACTGCCCAGGAGAGACCAACTTAAAGATCCCTACAATACCTCTAGTTTGGACTAGGTTTGGACCAACGTTTGGACTAGGTTTGGTTTGGACTAGGAAACGTAGAACCAGAAGAGCAAAAGCCCCTATTCCTTAACTTCTTATCTGCTTTAGTGTAGATATAAGAGAAGAAGGACATTTCTAAAGCCAGAGTTTTGAGATTAGTGATTACTCTTCATCAGTAATTCAGAGTGAGATACTGGATTTATGGAATGAAGGAAACATGAATTCTTGTCCCAAAGATCCCCTTAAGAACACATGGCCACTTGAAACAAAGCCAAAGGACTATGGCTATAGAGTGGAATTTCCCAGGATCAAAGTCTCAGGTTTATACAATGAAGGTAGTGATAGTCACCATGTTTGTAATTTCTTTGATATGGTAATTCACAAAGTGAGGAATTCCATGTCCTAGTTTGTTTTTGTTTTTGTTTTTGTTTTTTAAGATTTTATTTATTTATTTGACAGACAGAGATCACAAGTAGGCAGAGAGGCAGGCAGGGAGAGAGAGGAGGAAGCAGGCTCTCCGCTGAGCAGAAAGCCCAATGTGGGGCTCGATCCCAGGACCCTGGGATCATGACCTGAGCTGAAAGCAGAGGCTTTAACCCACTCAGCCACCCAGGTGCCCCCCATGTCCTAGTTTTCAATTACTTCTAGACCTAAGAGAAAATCTATTAAAATTCCAAGTTATGGAAAATTATGTATTATCTACAAAATAGAGAAATCTAGTATTTGTAAAATAGGAAGACATACCCCCACCTCTCCCTGGTCTCTTGGTTATCTCGAATGATTATGATTTTGCTATAAGATCTGCTTTCTTGTCTATATGGGTGTATTTATTATGGATTTATAGGTAAAGTTTGCAAACCTGATAAGCCCAAGTTTTTTCTGTAATTCTGTTTTACCCATGAGACCCATGGTCATTACTCGGGAAAAAAAAAAAAAGGATTATAAGACTATTCTTTGTCATTGACTCATCACAAATAGTGTTAGAGGAACGTTTGCTTCTTAACAATCATTCTAGGCACTTAAGCCATGCCATAGTCAAAACACACCAGCTTTTTAAAAGGGCCCTAACATGTGGTTATGATGATCAATTAAAATGAATCATGAGCCTTCAAATACAGATTCTGTTCTGTGGTTGTGTGTTTTACTCTTCTATTGTTGACATGGTACATTAAATCCATAACCAATGTACAAATGGCAACAGCAAACAAAACTCTTGAATTGGAGTTCTCTGGATGGTATGTGCCAAATGGAAGTAAGTATCGTCATCACAGGAATAAAAGATTTTATTTTTCCCTTGCAGAAAGAATTTAACAATGACTGTAAGCTGAAGGAGAGGATAGAGGAAAATGGATACAATACGTATGCATCCTTTAACTGGCAGCACAATGGGAGGCAAATGTACGTGGCATTGAATGGCAAAGGAGCTCCTAGGAGAGGACAGAAAACACGAAGGAAAAACACCTCAGCTCATTTTCTTCCAATGGTGGTACATTCATAGAGGAAGGCAATGTTTGTGGATGGAGCAGAACCAAAGGTTCTTTTGCCAGGGCTAGTTGGTATTCTTCACGAAGACAGTAGCTCAAAAGGCAGAGACACATTGCAGATGTCTGCTCGCTTGAAAGAAAGGAAGTCTTTGAAGGTTTTGTACTCACTGCTGACATACGATGTTCTTTTAATTAATGCTGTGCCATGCCTTATAACCGAGATAATAGGCAGATTAAATGGGATGGAAGTTACTCCTAAGTGAACAACATTGTATGTTGGCTGGGTTTTTGGTGAAGTTTTTGCTTCTGTTCTTGTTTTTTAACCTCTGAGATAGAACCGAAAGGACATGGAACAATCTGTTGAATGATCTTCGGGAAAGTTATTTATGGAATACGAACTCATATCAAAGACTTTCATTGCTCATGCAAGCCTAACAATTCAATGAGCAGTCAGACACGCAAGCATTTACTGGAAAGCACTTGGGTCACGTCATATGCACAACCAAAGGCGCTTTGGGCATGGCATCATGGAAGAGTTGGATAAGATTTTAAAAATGTAAACATGTTAGTGTAAAACTGTTCTCACAAAACAAATAGTACGGTATGCTTGTGCATTCTGCCTTCATCCCTTTCTATTTCGTTCTAAGTTATTTATTTAATAGGATGTTAAATATCTTTTGGGGTTTTAAAGAATATCCTCAGCAGTTGCCCTCTGATTTACCTTTTCTTTTTCTTCAGCACACCACATGCATGTTCATGACAAAGTGTTTTTAAAACTTGGCAAACACTTCAAGAATAGGAGAGGAGATAGGGAAGAAGGGGAGAGCCCCATGTGCTATGAGTTAACTTAATATCAATTCTGCAATAAGAACCATCAACAATAAATATGACAGTGTCATGGCACGGCTTGATGAGAGATATCTGCCATCATTTAAAAACATCTATCACTCCTAAGGCTTCCTTTCATAAGAAATAGACCAGTAGGCCAAAGTCTTCTCTTCAATACACCAATGGGGCTCCAAGAATATACTAAAAGAAGGAAAATTGTTATAAATAAATTTTAGTAGCCCAGCCTCATTATTTACCAACGATTTTTTGCCATGTGTCATGGTGATTAGTGATGAAGAGGCTGTCTGCATATATAAGATCCCTTTATAAGTCCCACGTAGTGCATCTCCCCCAAAGGAATTATCAAGGAATTTGAAGTGTAACTCTCCCAGGGGCTTAAACTGAGCAACTATATCCTGGTATATGTGTAACCATATACTGAAACCTGTTCGAGCTGTATGATCTAGTCTTTACAAAACCAAATAAAACTTATTCCTTGTCAATTTAAAGAGCTTTGGAAGACTCCATCATGTAATCATATCAAAATTCATTTTGTTAGAGCAGGTATAGAAAACAATACATAGGAGTATACCAGTCATCATCACATTGTATTCCAGTAAATAAATACATAAGCCTTATTTGCAGTGTCTGTAGTGATTTTTTTTAAAAAGTGTAGAAAAATACTATTTGTTTTAAATACTTTAAGTGATAACTATAAGATTATATTGATGCTGCAGTTTTATCTTCATATTTCTTGTTTTGAAAAGGTCTGTTTATTTTTATTGTTTGGACACAGTATTTTGGTACAAGGGAAAGACTCAGTACATGTGTCTTTTACTAAAGTTTAACCTCTAGAAAGGCTGGTGTTTTGTGATCCTCTCTTATAACTTAATTGTGTCAATGCTTAACCAGCACTTCCAGTTAATGTGTTATTTAAGAATTAGTTTTATTAAGTAACTTACCATAAAGTCATCCCATAAAAGGTCTTATTTTTTTCATTCCTTAAAAAAGTTGGGATTTCAAAAGGTATGCATTTGAGGCAGAGAGCTTTGGGCTTATGGCTAAAGTTGCATTTCATAGCACTCGGCTTCCAACTTGCTTCTTAACAAATCAGATTCTAAAAATGTTTAATTTTTGTGGTTGGAATCTGTATGTGAAAACATAATTGGTAACTGAGTCTGAGACCTATAATGTAATGTACTGCTATCAGAACTAGATTATCTTTGCTCTTTTATTCTAAAATAATAATTGCACCTGACACATGAACACAGACCACCCAAAACCAAAATTAAATGTTTGGTGAGACAAATACAGGATTAGATGACTGCACGAACAGCAAACAGGGCACAAACTGGATTCGTATTTCACACAGCCACTTAGATTACTAAGAAGACTATGTATAAACAGACATCATTATTGGACTCCAAACACTAAAACAGCTTCTAGCAAAATATATCAAAGCTTACAGAAGCCAAAAATAGAAAATATCTCCCTCATCCCCCCTACCCCCAACACCACACACACACACACACACGGACAGAAACAGTTTGGTAAGGAGAAAGGAGATTCTACTGCATTTAAAAATGGCATCTTTGCTTGATATTGAGGTAGAATTCTGGTCCCCCTTGCAGCTGGTTTGTGCTACTGAAGAAAAAGCACTTCCAGCCCTGAATATTGTATGTTAAAAAAAAAAGTCATCATGATTTTGGGAGCTCAACCTCTGTGGGAAGTGTGGTCCCTGGCCACAATGTCAAGATGTGTCAGCCACAAACGTGTGTCCATCTGAGTGTTGGTTTTGAGGAGATGCCTCATAAAGATATAGAACCCCTCCCTCCTCCTACCTCCCAAAAGGCTGAACAGTGTATAGTATGTTACATTTAAATAAATCAATAAAAATGCTGGGAAAAGAAAATAAAAATATTGTCCTGGTTTGTTTTATTAGCCTATACTGAACTCTACCTGCTAACAAAAAGAGAAATCCAAGTGTTCTGTGCGAGGCAGGATGTGGTGAAATGCCCCACAGTCCCAAACAACAACAAAAGAAAAAAAATCATTCAAACATTTGTGAGTTTTCTTTAATGTTTTACATGTGTGAGTCAGCTATCCTTACTCTAATAACAACCAAATGCTTTAGATTTTTCCTAAGTATTCAGGTCCACCTAGTTTACACAGTGGATAAAGAAGGATGAATTGAAAACAAGGATGGCTTGTGTGAAAGACTTTTGGAGGAAAGCCAGGAGGCTGCAAACTCTGATTTCAAGGGGAGAGAGTAGACCAATGAATTTGACTTAAAAAGTAGAGAGAGAAAAGTATATAGTTATTCAAGCTGGGTCCAGAGCACAAGAAAGGTTATGGACACTATCTAAATTGATCAGCATTAATGCTGCACAATTCCAATAATTTGGATGTTGTTAATTCAGGATTTATGATTATGCTGCAAAAAAAAAATTACCTTGTCCTTATCAGTAAAGGCTCTAGCTGGTCCAAACTTTGTTTAAATAAAAATATCTGTAGGAAACCATGAAATACTTAAAATACCTATTGGTTTAGAAGTAACCCATGTAATACAAACAAATACCATGTTGATTAAGAATTCTTGTCTATTACACTTGACAGGACTTTTGCAACTTAAACAAAGCAGTTAAGAAAAAAAGAGGAGCATTTTAGAAGGATACTGGAAAGAAATGGGCAGGTCTGAGTTCCATCAGAACCAGGACACGAAGCGACTAAACTCTGCACTCATTTCCTCTTACCTCTGACTGGCTTTATTTGCTAGGCTACTGGTTGCCACCAATTTACATTTTTCCAACTCTTAAAACCCAAAACCTCTTTTTCTCAAGATCCCCAAATGGAAACATCCTAGGTATGACTATTATTGGCCAGGACTGGATAGCACCCCAACCTCCAGAGCAAATAGTCTGACAAGGCATAGTGACATCAGGAATGGTCAGGTTTGGGTCATGTGATCAAAGAGCAGCAAGGTGCAGGTTTTGACAGCCCACACAATTGGAAGAAATGAAGAACAGAGTACCAAGGGAAGGGCAGTGCTGGACAGAGGCAAAAACAAAAAAGGCTCTTAGTTATACCTGTTTAAATGAGACCAATGACACAAACATATACCATTTTCCAGAACACGTATCATTTAATATTATATTTTTCACTAATTCTAATTGGCCTTCACATAATTTGTTCAAATTGGAGACATTTCAAGATGTTTTTCTTTTATGTGTTTTTTTTTTTAATGAGAGAAAGATTACATTTGTTTTGTTTTGTTTTGAAGCCAAGAGAAGGGCCCTGAATATAGTCAGGATCACTATAATTCTGCGAACTTTAAAGAATAATAATTGAGATGAATGCAATTTTTCACTAAATCAAAAGGTAATCCTACTATATATCAATCTCTACCATAATGACATCAAAAGTATTTCTTTACCTCAAAAGTATGTACCAGTATCTTCAAGTTAATCAACATGTAGAAAAAATCTGCAACTCAAATGCCATTCATTTTTTAATGTAGAATAAAAATGAAAGAAAAAAACCTGTTTTATGTCTTCTACTATGTCTTGTATGCATTCACTATGTGACAAAAGAAAACTTCATAACATGCATTTCTGTCTTTTGCTGATTAGAATAAAACACAAAATACCCCTGCAAGTGAATAACCTAGTAAAAACACCTTTACAAACACCACGTCTTAGTTAAAGTGGAATAATCATGATCAAACTAATGAGATCAAAGGAATTGGTTTCATTCCTAAGTGGCTCATAATGAATTTTTCCATGTGGCTGCGCCATGATATCAGCTAAGGGCAACAATTCTATACTCAAAGAGAAAAGCCATATGTCAACCATATATGCATGTGGCATGTATTATCTTACACATTTTTATTATCCTCTACAAAAGAGCCTATGTTCATTTTTTAATATAGGCAATTGCCTCCTCCAGAGATGAGCACAGCAAATGAAGAATCAAAACATCCCATGTTCCTCATTACAACTGTAAATTGAACATATGCCTTCATACAACTTAGGTAGTGACCCCAGCTGTAGAATAACCAACTAGAGTGAGGTCTGAACCCTCCTAAAGTTTGTTTTTAATTACCTTATACACATCGTAAATGGCTAAATAATCTTACAATTTTCTAAATTAGTTATCATTTCTGTGCTCAATTTAAGCTGCTGACAATGCAAATATTCCCAGGTCTTTCAAGGAGCAGTAAATCAAAATCAGTGTTTCATAGGTATTATAAATCAAAAAAAGACTGCCTTTTATGGTTACGGGAGGCATTTGGGTTAGAGGTCGCTTATCAATTCAATTCAACAATAAAAATATTTTAACATCTGGTATTTAACTGCCAGAATTTTCCATACCCATTGTTTTCAGTGATATGATGAATATTTTCAGACATTAACAATATTTAAGCCAATATCTGTAAAATTGATATAAGAAAAAAATCTGGTTTTTAGGGAGCTTTCCAACTAACAAAAGAAAAAAACTGAAAAATGACATTGCAAATAAGTTATAAACAATATCTTATTTGTTTCCCTGATAAATTGATAGTAAGTATAAAATGCATTTTATAATGCAAGCTTAACCTCATGCAGGAAACAAATGAAATTTAATAGGATTTTTAATAGGATTTTTAAAGTCAGATTGGACAATTTCCCTCTTCATCCTACTCTAGGAGAAAGTTCTGCACTCCCTCATCTAAAATCTCCTAAGAAATAGTCAAATCACCACATTATCAACCACGTTTTCTCTTTTCCCTCATTCTTAACTCTAGGTGATATTAAATAGCTATGTGAAATCTATTTCCTTATTAAACTCACAAGAAGATAGATTTCATTTAGACCCATACCTGCCTTCAGTTGCTTCAAATGAGTAAAAGACTCCATAGTAATGTTAGTAGAGGTTGTTGGAGGCATCTAATATTGGGTGCCTGGAACTGTTATTTTCGCTTTTCTGGTTTTATTTATTGTTTCATTTCTATTTCTCTCTATGGTTAGAAATATTCCCTAGTGATAAAATTCGTGCTTCCTAATCATTGAAATCATTCACTCTTACTTTCGAGAAAAAAGAAAACCAAAATTGAAACATAGGACCTGTTAGGGGTTGTAGTCCAACAGCCCCCGACATCTTAGAATGTAGACTTATTAGGAAATAAGGCCTTGGGGTACCTGGGTGGCTTAGTCATTAAGCATCTGCCTTCCACTCAGGTCATGATCTCAGGGTCCTGGATCAAGTCCCACATCAGGCTCCCTGCTCAGCGGAAAGCCTGCTTCTCCCTCTCCCTTTCCCCCTGCTTATGTTCCCTCACTCGCTGTGTCTCTCTGTCAAACAAATAAATAAAATCTTCTTTAAAAATTTTTAAAAAGGAAATACAGCCTTTGCAGATGTAATTAGTTAAGATCAAGTTAAACCAGAGTGGACCCCTAATCTAGCATGACTTGTGTCCTGATACAAATAGGAAACTCGGACACAGACATGCACACAGGGAGAACACCATATGAACACAAAGACCAAGATTGGGGTGAAGAATTTGCAAGCCAAGCAACGACAATGATCACCAGCAAACCAGCAAAAGCTCTTCACTCACAGCCCTCAGAAGGAACCAAACCTGCCAGTACCTTCCTTTCAGACTTCTAGCCTTCTGTACAGTGAGACCATGAAATTCTGTTGTTTAATGCACCCAGTTTGTGGTTCTTTGTTATGGGAGCCCTGGGAAACTAATAGAGAGTCTGTAACATAAGACCCACAGAACTCCCAGGAGGATGTCTGACATACCTGGAATCATAACGCTTTTATGTGTATATACAGAACTGTTTGACACCAAGAATTATATCAAACCACCTTAACCAACTCCTAAGCCCCGGCGGCACCGCAAAGTCTAACGCACAGTTTTGTCAATAAATCTTTACTTAACCCATAGATGGAGTATCATACTTTTCTCCCAAATTTTGTAGTTTGCTCAATGCCCCAAATATGATAAATTCAAAACATGACACTTGACCAAAGTCTCAAAATGCTAGTTAGATGAAACTGATGGAAGCCAGAAAACCTAGTGAGTTCACTCTCCAAGTAAACTTAGGAACAGACATACTTTCAGGAGTTCTGATATTTTTAAATCTTGACCTTCATTGTTTACTAGAGGAACAACAAAATACAATCAAGTTCGGACATACAAATCTAAATCTACATATGGTAGCATCCATTAATTCCTGATAATTTATGACAATTTTAGGAATTAACATCTCATATGTGAAATATTTATAATTAGACTATAAAAGAGACAGGACTATAAAATAATGGAATTGGCTAATATTTGAAATTTATACATCTAATGAATATTGTCCACTTCAGAGAACATTAGGAGACCATATTTATATTAATAATATTCTTCATCTTAGAAATCAAATGTTCTCAATTCCTACCTCCTTTCAAGGGCATGAGCTGATGCAAGTGACTTTCTGCTCCATCCCATCCACAGCAGTTTACACCAGGTTAGGCACCTGTGCTCACACTCATTCACAATCCTAGCTTCCATCTTTGTCGTCTTAATTTTCCCAGTAGAATTACACAATTAGCTTTTGAGTCCAAATATATTACTGAATCAGTTCCTATGATCCTACAGTAGTGCAACTGCCCCCCTTCTCCAAAAACCTTAGTAAATCCATCCGGAACCAACAATGTATAAATGAGGAAATGTTTGTGTTAAGTACCCAAAACTACAAGGATCTTTTGTAAATACAGTCACATTTGCCAAACCTTTTCTCCTAATTTGCTTATTCCTCCTCCTTTGATCATTTACCATCTGAACTTCCATCTTCTTATGTACAACTAGTAATCAAATAAGCAAGAAGTCAGCATCAAAATAGACATCTGTTATGGAAACAAAATGACTCCCAGTGCTATCAGTGCTTCATACAACCATGGAGCACTCAATGTTCAAAGTTTCACAGTTTGGTTCCAGGATACAATGTAGCCCCATCACGGGAAAACTTGTTCAAAATTTGTCTCCTATATCAAATGCAGTAAATCAGCTGACAGGTTGAGCTATCTCATTCTGCTTTTATACCCTAATTTTAGAAATGACAAGACAGAGGTTAGTTTCTTTACTAGAGCTCAGTGTGAGGTAACGAATACAGGTCTCCTAACTCCAAAATCACTGTTCCCTCCATTATATGGACACTTTGCCAAGAAAGAAAGAAATGAAGACCACACCATTTACAGCCCAATGTTTATATTTTGTCTCAGTGTACTTCTAAGGATAATGAAGGTGCTTCCTTTACTGACACATCTCTCTTAATGGAGGTTTTTTGAGAGGAATAGCATATACTTTTGAATCAGAGAGAGATCATTTTTAATCCTAGCTCTTCCACTCTCTGGCAGTGTAAACTTACAAAAGTTACCCCATTAAGATAAAAATGAATGAACTAAAACTTGAATAATAATTCCTAACATTTGGGACAGTGGTAAGGATTGAATATTCCTATCTGTTAACTGTTTTGTGCAATGACTGGCAAGCAATAAGTGCTCAATACAAGTTGACTTTCTGTCCTCTCATTGGTCAATTGTTAATATTTATAGAACATTTCCTAATGTGCTAAAATAATGACTGGGTCACTTTCAAAATCTTCACATTTACTCAAGAAGATTACTTCATTACACAAATTTCAGATTTAATTCATGTATTATTTCTTTCTTCCCCAGAAAACACTTTTCTGACCATTGACTAGATCATCAGTGTATATTAAAATCATGCTTCTCTCAGCACTGTTGATTACTGGGCTCTGGGCCAGCTCATGAGGAGGAACTTTGGTTCTGAAGTATAATTTTCTCCCCTGGGGAAAAAAATGGGCTTTCTGAGGCATCAGAATGAAGGAGGCACAGATAATGTAAAAAGAACATATGCACGGACATAGCTTCCTTACTTCAGATATGGAGATGCATCGTCTATGGAAAGTCTGGTTTGAGAACCAAGAGGGATTGATATTCACCCGGAAGAATAAACACCTTGAGCACAAGGGTTTCTAGTCAAATTCTAGATGCTTTAGTATAGCAATGTTTTAGCAGCATTTCAGCTTTTTGTTGACAACTAATAGAAAGCCTCACTTTCCTAGAAAGTGAAAGTGAGAACTATCCAACCCACAGTGAATAGCGAGTACAAAACACACACACACACACATACACACACACACAAATATTTTTCATATCTCCACTGTGTAGCTACCTGCTTTCTGTTACATGTTTCATCCTTTTGCAAGTAAATTGGGAAAAGAGGGAACCTATGCCCATCTATCCTCTGTTTCCAAGCAAACTGGTTGGCTTTTAGAATCCTGCGTACTTAATGGATGGTACACTGCCCAGGTCCCCTTTTCAGGACCTACGCACTCATTCTCTAGATGCTAAAGGCAAGTTGCCTTTAAAGGGAAGTTGCATACTTCCCCTGGCCCCTGCTGTGGCAGCCACATCCAAAGACCTCTCAGCATCAGGTATACTTGGCCCCTTGCTCAGTTGGGAATGAGGGTCATGCCTTATTTGATGGGTCATCCCTGTGGGATCAGCTGAGACATCTGTTGTGACTTCATCTCAGATCAACATTTTCCCCCTCTGCCTAGAGCTATTTACTTCACCTCTCGCAGGTGTTCATTCTGAGAGCACACCCCCATAAAATTCCTACATGCAAATCTCCATCACAGA
Organism: Mellivora capensis; assembly: GCA_004024625.1. Lineage (NCBI taxonomy): Eukaryota > Metazoa > Chordata > Mammalia > Carnivora > Mustelidae > Mellivora > Mellivora capensis. The sequence continues at coordinate 67,293 of PISX010000977.1, forward strand.
GTCTGTTTCCTTTGGAACTAGTTCTAAGATTTCCTGTTAAGCATAGTTTGTTCTTAAGGTAGGGACTATTTGATACAACTGTAGCAAAACAACTAGCCCTTCTTCTGAATGATGGCTGTCTCTGTTTTTAACTCAAATAACATGTGAGTTTAGTAAGTCCACTGGAGAAACCAAAGGATACACACAGAATACTTCCTAGGAACAAACTGATGAGGAAAGCAGCCATTTTTAGGACTGGCTTGGACAGAGTCAACAGCATAAGTGATTAAGAATGGGTTTGTGATGGCTATCAGACACATGAAAAAATGTTCATCATCACTAGCCATCAGGGAGATAAAAATTAAAACCACATTGAGATACCACCTCACACCAGTTAGAATGGCCAAAATCAGCAAGACAGGAAACAACGTGTGTTGGAGAGGATGTGGAGAAAGGGGAACCCTCTTATACTGTTGGTGGGAATGCAAGTTGGAGCAGCCACTCTGGAGAACAGTGTGGAGATTCCTCAAGAAGTTAAAAATAGAGCTTCCCTATGACCCTGCAATTGTGCTACTGGGTATTTACCCCAAAGATACAGATGTGGTGAAAAGAAGGGCCATCTGTACCCCAATGTTTATAGCAGCAATGG
>PISX010000977.1:68020-98230 GCA_004024625.1 Mellivora capensis
TGCCCTTCAACAGACGAATGGATAAAGAAGATGTGGTCCATATACACTATGGAGTATTATGCCTCCATCAGAAAGGATGAATACCCGACTTTTGTAGCAACATGGACGGGACTGGAAGAGATTATGCTGAGTGAAATAAGTCAAGCAGAGAGAGTCAACTATCATATGGTTTCACTTATTTGCGGAGCATAACAAATAATACGGAGGACATGAGGGAGATGGAGAGGAGAAGGGAGTTGAGGGAAATTGGGGGGGAGATGAACCATGAGAGACTATGGACTCTGAAAAATAACCTGAGGGTTTTGAAGGGGTGGGGGGTGGGAGGTTGGGGGAGCCTGGTGGTGGGTATTATGGAGGGCACGCATTGCTTGGAGCACTGAGTGTGGTATAAAACTATGAATTCTGTTACACTGAAAAGAAAGTTAAAAAAAATATTAAATAAATAAATAAAAATTAAAAAAAAAAAAAAAGAATGGGTTTGTGGATAGTTCCAGGATATGAACTAGAGGCCCAAGGGTACTACACTAAGTGGGAACATCATGCAGAGGCAAAATGTCCGTTGTCTAAATATCCTTCCCATTTTATTTTATGAAAGAACCAGCTGAGAGAACCTATGATACATGCAGTTCTGTTGTGGAAAACCTAAAGGTTAGAAAAGTATACTCAGACATTTTTAAAGGCATATTCCTAAGTGTTTCCTTACCAGGAGAAGGTGGGGGGAGGAGTCAGTATAAAATGAGAGATGTGTAAGTATATGAATTTCATGGTAAGAGAGTTCATTTCAATTTACCATGAGTCCAGAAAGCAAAGGATACTAGTTTCAAAACTAAGAAGAGTTCCAGAGCAGCCCCTCCAAATAGTTTCTAAGTATTTGTATTTTTGTGAAGAAAATCACTGATAACAATTCGCTATTATTTTTTCCCCAATGTGCTATGTTGAAATTCCATTACGGAGAGCCTCAAACATCATTATCCAGGACAATTCCCTATTATTATGTTGGAAATGGAACTTAATTTTAGGTTTTCAATTCCAAGTCTTAAGTGGGAACTAAATGTCACAGAACAAAATGTCACGCAATGAGATCGGATACTCAAATATGTGACAGTAACCAGATGTTTCCCTAACAATTACCACATAGCAAAACCAGTCAAAGAAATGAGGTACAGTGCTTCTCACAAGTCAGAGGGCTTCCACATTGTTTTGTGGCATGCTGGTATTTGCCAGTTTATATTCTGATGAGCACACCCTGGATTGCCTCAGAAGAAATACGGAATATAAAATGTGGTTATTTCTGTGAAAGACTTTTTTAAAGAAATTTTTCAAAGAAGTCTCAAACAGGGCAACCCATAGTATTGACAGTAAAATCCAGGTTCTCATTAAAATAGAAAGTAGACAGAAATAGGTTAATAATCATTCAACTAAAATCCTTATCACCATCATCCCTGCCCTAACACTCTCCCATTAACTGCCTTGCTATTTGTGAGGCATGAGAAGAGGTTAAAAGAAATGGGATTTAGGAGACAGATGTTCAGCTCAGAGATAAAGAAGCAAAACTAGAGCAGACCAAAGAATATGCTGCCCTTCACCCTATTTACATCCAGATCCTGCGTCTCAGTCCTTGGACTGGCCTCAACATTAACATGAAATTAACATGAAATTGCAAGTTTCAGGGAGCGAGTGACTGGTTTTAGGACAGATATCCCTCTTGATATACAGTTTTAACACTGTGGGAAAGTGTGGCCAGTAGTGAAACAAAAGATGAAAAGCAGAAACATTCTTAAAGCCCAATAGAGATAGATACCTAAATGTCCATGAGACGACAGTAAATATTAGTTTACAGGATTTATTAGTTTAATGGATTTGAGAAAATATTTTAATAACCCAAGTCAGAAATAGGATAGAGGGAATACACAGCCTTTTGATGTAAAAACAAACTTAGATTAAAACAAATCTTAGAGATAGTCATATGGTATAACAATTTTAACCCATGAAAACATAAAATCCATTTAATTCACCTTATATGTGCAATGTTTCTTTTCTGGAGGCTGTCAAGGATTACATAAACTAGTATATTTGTATTAGTATGTATCAGTTTAACACAGGAAAGGATGACAGTTTTGGAAGTATTTAAGTTCTAAAACATATCCTTAAACAACTTTTTCAAAAACCTCACTCTTCATTATATCTAAGATATCCCTGGGCAGCTAAAACACAATATAGTATATGTTGGGTGTTGTTTTTGTTTTTGTTTTTATTCTGATCCTGTTAGTAAGTCTTAAAATATTAAAGAATACAGTGTCCCTCTTTGTCTACTTTCACAAAAATAATCTTTTGTGTGTGTGTGTGTGTGTGTCAACATTTTTTTTGATTTTTATTTTTTATAAACATATAATGTATTTTTATCCCCAGGGGTACATGTCTGTGAATCGCCAGGTTTACACACTTCACAGCACTAACCATAGCACATACCCTCCCCAATGTCCATTACCCCACCTCTCCTCCCTCCTCCCCTCCCCCCAGCAACCCTCAGTTTGTTTTGTGAGATTAAGAGTCACATATGGTTTGTCTCCTTCCCAATCCCATCTTGTTTCTTTTATTCTTTTCCTACCCCCCAAACCCCCCATGTTGCATCTCCACTTCCTCATATCAGGGAGATCATATGATAGTTGTCTTTCTCTGATTGACTTATTTCACTAAGCATGATACCCTCTAGTTCCATCCACATCATTGCAAATGGTAAGATTTCATTTCTTTTGATGGCTGCATAGTATTCCATTGTGTATATATACCACATCTTCTTTATCCATTCATCTGTTGATGGACATCTAGGTTCTTTCCATAGTTTGGCTATTGTGGACACTGCTCCTATAAACATTTGGGTGCACGTGCCCCTTCGGATCACTACGTTTGTATCTTTAGGGTAAATACCCAGTAGTGCAATTGCTGGGTCATAGGGTAGTTCTATTTTCAACTTTTTGAGGAACCTCCATGCTGTTTTCCAGAGCGGTTGCACCAGCTTGCATTCCCACCAACAGTGTAGGAGGGTTTCCCTTTCTCCACATCCTCGCCAGCATCTGTCATTTCCTGACTTGTTAATTTTAGCCATTCTGACTGGTGTGAGGTGATATCTCATTGTGGTTTTGATTTGTATTTCCCTGATGCCGGGTGATGTGGAGCACTTTTTCATGTGTCTGTTGGCTATCTGGATGTCTTCTTTGCAGAAATGTCTGTTCATGTCCTCTGCCCATTTCTTGATTGGATTATTTGTTCTTTGGGTGTTGAGTTTGATAAGTTCTTTATAGATTTTGGACACTAGCCCTTTATCTGATATGTCGTTTACAAAAATAATCTTTGATGAAATTTGCATTTGTCTTCAGCAGCCTTGGTATGCAAAATGCAAGAAACAGGTGACTCCATCAATTTGGAGAGAAAAAGCCCAAGATCTTTCTATGATTTCTTGGAAATTTTAACATGGTACACTTGTTTTAACTGCTGAATGGCATTCCGTTTTATGAAAATAACATTATTTATTTATTCGTCTATCCTCAAACTGATGCACATATAAGGTTGTGTCTAATTTTTTATAACAACTGATACAGTGAAACATCTCATACAAGTCCCTTGGTGTCCAAGGTCAAAAGGCCTCTTCAGTATGTAATTAGAGATGGACTCTAGGGTTTCATCACCTTTGAACTTTCCCACATATTGTCCAGTTGCTCTCCAAAAGAAAAACTTTTCATTTTAACATGGTTTACGTTTTCATGTCATTTTAAAGAGATTCTTCCCCCAACTTAATGTTTTAAAGCTTTTCTTATAATTTTTCTAAAAGTTTTAAAGATTTTGTTCATATTTAGATTTTCAATTCATGTGAAATTTGTTTTTTTTTAATAGTATAGGATATGGATAAAATTTTATATGGACAGTAATTGGTATCCCTATTTGTTTTTAGGTCCATCCTTGTCATATATATAGGGTGACCATATATATTTTTTCATCCAAACCAAAAAGCTTTCAAAATTAAAGGGGGAATTGTTACTAATAATGCTCAGTCAAACATAAGAAAAACTGTCCAGGCAAGCTGGGACATAAAATCATTCTACTCATAATCCAAATTCAAATATGGGTGTGGGTCCATTTTTTGACTACTTGGTTTCCTCTGTTAAAGCTTATCTATTCTTACAGCTGGAACCCACAATTTTAGTGATGAGCTTATAATGCCAGATAGTTTCAGGCCAGTTTTAACAAAATGTTAAGATATGATCTTACAGTATAAAACTATTTCATAAAAAGTTCAGACTGAGGGGAGAGCACCCGAGTGGCTCAGTTAAGCATCTGTCTTCAGCTCAGGTCATGATCCCGTGGTCCTGGGACTGAGCCCCACATTGGGCTCCCTGATCAGCAGGGAGTCTGCTTCTCCCCTTGCTGCCACTCTGTCCTGCTTATGTGCATTCTCTCTCTCTTGCTCTATCTCAAATAAATAAATAAAATCTTTAAAAAAAAAGTTCAGATTGGGAACAGTTATTTTCAGCACATAACACTGAGAAAGATTAATATGCAGAATGTATCAAGAACTCCTACAAATTTCTGTGAAAATAAAGAAACCACTTCACATCCATCAAATTAGGAAAAATTGAAAATTCTGGTAACACTAAGTGTTGGAGAAGATTTGGTGAAATGGATAATCTTAGGTACTGCTGGTGTCTTGTCAAACAAAGAGGAAAAAGGGAGAATAATTTACTTACCTTCTTCACCAGAAATGTCCCAAAATGTTTCATACCCCTTTTTAGTTTATAGGAGTTTTCAAATCAACTCATCTTTTTCCTCTAAAAACTGGTTTCATCTGAGTTAGTTTTTCTGCTCTCAACTGTTTGCTTGCAGAAGAGAGCAGCAGTGAATTTAAAGTACTGACAATGTTGTATTAGTGCACCAAGGAATACATGTGCTTTACTACACCAAGGGATACAAATGTGTAGAATATATGGTACTATGACAGCCGTGGTGGAAACATGTGTGGGGAACTGTGATATGAGTGACAGAGTTCAGATGCCTCGAGCTGTCCTCTAGGATCACAGTGGTCATTATTTTTTAAACTCTTACACTTATATTTTGTGATACTTACAGATTTCACAGGCAGTTGTAAAAAATAACAGAGCAAAAGCCTGTGAATCCTTGAGCTAATTTCCCTCATGGCTAACATCTGCAAAACTGTAATAGATTATCACAACCAAGATACTGGGATGAAGAGAGTCAACACATAGGATGTTCTCATTACCACAAGCATCCTTTATATTGCTGTTTATAGCCACACCCATTTCCTTCTCACCCCCTGCCCTTAACATCTGGCAACCATTAATCTGTTTTCTATTTCTATGGTTTTGTCATTTCAAGAATGTGATATAATGAAATCATATAGCATGCAACCTTTTGGAAGCAAGAAAAAGCAAGAGAGGGAGTAGGGAAGGAGAAGAGAAATAGGTAGCATCATTTTGGGATTTTGACTGAACTATTAAAAATGCATAGTCTATTTAGTGGGAATCTGTTTTTTCTTCAGTCGTCTCCTTCTCCAGTTTCAATCGGTTTCTACTTCTTCTCATCCTTTTAGGTTTCCTCCTTTGTAATTGTATCCCTGCCAGCTGTTCTGACAAATTTGGTGAAGGGAACAGTCTGATATTCTAAACTCATGTAGCAGAGTCCTTCCAGATATACTCCTAAATCATGGTGGACTAGCCAATATTTCAGTGAATGTGGTGGTTACTATTTCCTTCACTCGCCAGCTTATAATCTAGACTCAGTAACTGAGAACTTCTTGCTAAAACTCTGAGCATGACTTTTACTGTTTCCTCCATGCTCATTCATCTCCACCATATTGTTCTCACTGCTTCTCAAATACACAGGCATAAGGGCACCTCAGGACCTTTGTGCTTGCTGCCTCCTTTGTGGGACTCTTTCCCCAGGGCACCTATATGGCTAATTCGCTCATTTCAATCAGGTCTCTGCTTAAAGGTCACTTTTCAGAAAGACCGTTCCTAACTATTCTCTATAAAATATTTTTGTATATGAATTCATTTTTATGCCTGGCCCTTTATATCATCTAACATATTGTGTATTTGTGTGTTTATTCTCCACTGGCATTTAAGATCCATAAGAACAGATTCCTTTTGTTCACAGTTACATCCCAAAACTTAGACTACCTCCTGGCACATAGTTGGCAAACAAACATTTATTGGGCAAATGAACAAACAAATGATAAAAGGAATTTCCACCCCTTCAAACACCTGTCTATCACTAGTGGTGGGACACAGGGAGATCTTACTGCTGCCCATTTTTAAGGCAGGAATTCAAAGAAAAAGTATGGGGGAAAAATCACAGAAATAATAGCAAAACAAAGAAGAGAACACAAGCTTCAGGATCTAAAGCTTAAACCCAAGCTCTCCCATAAATTCTGACCATTCTCTACTTTTACATTATTATCTAAATGTTATTATCTGAAATTCTTGCCTCTGTTCAGCCCACTAGAAATTTCAAAGACAGAACTTTTTTAACATAAAATTTATAGCAGGGGTTGGTTTCCTCAAATCACGTCTTAATTACCCCCAAGAACAAGCCTTTCCCCATAGTATTTTGGCATTTCCCCTCCTGGCTCCAGTCAGATCCCAGAAGCCAAAAGGTGTTCCAAAGTGAAAAGCAACAGGAAGGAAAAATTAACCAAACTCTTGAAGCTCCAAAACTATTGGTTTCAAGTTGCATTTGCATTTTCATATGGATCAATCATGAGAGATGAAGGGGAAGGGTTATTATTCAGCCTGAGCATTCAGGTTTGAGATAATTTCTTCTAAGTTTTACTTGGAGCTTCTTTGTTTAAATCTCCCCTGTTTCTTGCTGACAATTCATTTTTAACAAGGTTCTCCTTCATGTATATTTAGGTAATTTTCTTAACGGGAGCCAGAACACATTTAACATAATCAGGATGGACCTAATTAAATGGAGGACAGATGTCGATCTTTCCATAATACATAGAAAAGTTGTAAGATTTCTTTTTAATTGAGCATGAAATTTGCACCAGATTTGTTGCCACATATGTAGAGTTACAGATTCAGTAATGTGATAGTATGTGATATGTATGTGATAATGTATGTGATAGTGTCTACATACATATACAACAGTTTTCAAAGATACGGGAAAATAAAAAATAATCACTTGTAGAAAATATTTTACATGTAGTTGTTATGCAGGTCAGGCTAAAACCAAACTTAGAGGTTTGAGAAAGAACTACCTTTCATTCCTTCCAGCGGTATAAAAGTACATTCACTGTCCAATGATGAAAATCATCATCATTTCTTGGTTCTTCTCATTCCTGACCCCCTCCATGCCCAAGGTAAAGTAACAACACACTTTTTCGTAAACTATTTAACTATTTATTTATTTATTATATAAATAATATTTATATTATATAATATAATATTATAAAATATATAATATATAATATATTATATATAATAATATTATTATATAAAGAGTAATTATATATAATATATAAATATTATATATATATAATACTTATTTATTATATAACTATTTACTAAAGAACAGGCCTGAAAAATCTCAGTGTAGTCAAGATAGTATGGGTATTGGAGTCTGACATACCTGTATTCAAATTTTGGCTTAGTCATTTAGCTGACTTTAAAGGAAGTTTACTTATGGTAAAATAGAGATTATAATTCTCCCCTCAAAGGTTATTATAAAGATCTGAAACTATGCATACGAAGCTCCTAGCACAGCTTCTGGGTTACAGAAAATGCTCAATAAATGCAAAACCAATTGAATTCTTAAAGGTCCTTATTGATATTTGTTTCAAATAAAAAACTGACTTGACCCCTAAATTTTTCAAGCCTGGCTTCAGAGTAATGACAAAAATTCACTTAAAAAATGAAATTCACAATTCCATGACTGATCATTTTCATTTTTCTGAGGTTTTCCCTCTCACCTCTTTTCATATGGATATTTCTTAGAAGTCCTGTGTTGGAATTACAACTATTACAATTATTATTATACAATTATACAATTGTATTGTTATTTGTATATGTTATTATACAATTATAATTATTGTAATTATAAATTACAATTATATAAATATAATTTTATAGTTTGTTTTTTTAAAGCCCAAGATTTAAGAAGTTGGAGAAAAAGAAATGAAGAAACCCAGGAAAAGAGTATTCCTTTTGGGGAATTACTTTTGTTTGAGGGTCTCAAAGTCTGGTTGGCCAAGTATCTTCACATTTATACTCACACTTGGTTGGAATTTTCCTTTTTTTTTCTAAGCAAATGACCACTGTGATCTTAAAACCATGGTCTTCAACCCAAGATAGTAGAGAGGAAAATCATATGTGTGCATTGACTGTGAAAAAGTTTCTTTATGAATTCTTCATCTCTTCATGCTGCCTTAACAATCACTAGATTAATTCATAGGATCTCAAAAGTGGAATGTAAAAATTATCTGTGTGATGCGTGAAAAACTGTTAGATATTTTGAATGAAAAAGTAAACAGAAACTAAACGTTCATAAAATCCAACAAACATATGGACACCGTAGACCTCTGCAGTCCTTTTGTCTGATGGCCATGCTCACTCAAGGTGAGGTGCCTTGAGGGAGGAGCAAGGTAGTGAGACCCTCAAGACTTATTTGTTCTCAGCATGTTAGCATATAGTGGACTTTACATGTGGCCAGCTCAGCGGATTTACTAGGTTATATTAGCCAGCTGTAATTCAGCTAGCCCTAATAAGATGAAATGGACAAAAAACCATAAAAGCTTTCCATAAAGATGCAGAATAAAGATAACCTTACTCATAGAAGCATAAGCAAACAATAACAGAAGTACTTCTATTCTTAGACCAAGCTTTAACTTCATCACAAGTTTCAAACAGTAACTATGCAACCCAATCTGACATGGAAAGATGGCACAGTTGTAGAAAATATGAACTGTCCATTTCTCCAAAGTAAAATTTTATCAGTGAGCATCAAAATAAGGCTTTGTTAAAAAGTACACTCATTGGGTGGTGAGGGTAATTTGGAAACAGAGGCTTGGAAATGTTTCTATTATTACATGATTTTATATTGAAATTTGATACATTTATTACTTTTAAAAACTCAAGTGTCTGTGCCTGTGCACACACATGAGCACACACGCACACACACACGGTGAATCTTTTCTCCTAATTCCATTTTCATAGCTTTGCCACTAAAACAATCCGCCTCTTTATATCTTGTTTAAAATTTGAAAATGCAAAGTGTTCTTCCTTCTTACAACCTCATTATAAGGCTTTTATGGGTTTTATAATAAAGTGAATTTTGGTCTAAATATACAATTCCATAAAAAGGTATATTTGTATATATTCTAGGTGCTTTTCTAAAGGCTGTGAGGTTGTAAACAATTAAGGACTTATAACCTCTGAGATGGTAGCAATCTAAAAGGAATCCTGGACGAGTAGATAATCTTTCATAAAATATAATGTGATAATATAGTAATATATTACAGAAAAGACTGTGTAAATTCTGGATTATGGAGAAAATGTATTCAAATTTGGCTTTTCAAAACAGGGTAAGGTTTGAGCAGGTGATATTAGGTAAAGAGAAAGAGGAGAAGCAGAAAGCCAAATAAAACCTACCATCAAAGGGAGAAGAAGGATACTATGGGAAGAGGGTGCTGAGATAACCAATGCTTGGTTTTTCATTAATAGTTTTATCACATATGGATGTACTACTAAGCAACTTACTGTTTAACTTACTTTTGAACCTTATATGAAAAAACCAAACTGTATGTATTTTGTAAATTTTTCCCAAATGTGGGTTTGAGACTCATCCATGTTGAAAAATTGGCTAAAGTTAATTCATATTTATTTTTACTGTTCTATAAAGATATCAGTAATTAATTGTTCTAGTATTAAAAAAAATCTAGCTTTTGTTTGCTTATTTTGTTTTGTAGTTTTGCTGCTACAACACATCATCTAGTATACACACACACACACACACACACAGGAGTAGAACTGATGGTATGTGTGCATTTATTACCTTACCAGGTAATATGAAATGGTTTTCAAAGTAATGGTAATCGTTATAGTTGCACAATGTTCCCATTACAACACATTCTCACCAACATGGTGTATTTTTAGAACTTAAAAAAAATATTTTAGTGACCTGGTGGTTTGAAATGGTAACTCACTGTTACCATTAATACTCTTTTTTTTTTATAAACATATGATGTACTATTAGCCCCAGGAGTACAGGTCTGTGAACCACCAGGTTTACACACTTCACAGCACTCACCATAGCCCATACCCTCCCCAATGTCCAGAACCCCACCACCCTCTCGCTACCTCCCTCCCCTTGGCAACCCTCAGTTTGTTTTGTGAGATTAAGAGTCTCTTATGTTACCATTAATACTCTTGAAAGTTAAAGTTAGTTAACAAAGGTGAGTATTTCATAGATTTTTAGGTCATTCCTAGCATAAGATATGTCCTAGGTAACTGTTTCTTAAATTAATGAATAAAGAAAAATCAAATAGCATTATGTGAATTCTATCAAAATCATGAATAGTATTACAGCAAGACCCAACTGTTTTTCTGAGGGAACCAAGAATTTTGAAAACCAAACCCGTGTTATTTGGCAAGTGTTGCTATATATCTTTGAGGGTTATAGCGGATTCCATACAAACAAAGTAGAATGGTATGTTTCTTATTTAACTCCAATTTTTCTTATCATTTGAGCTGGATCTATAAGACTATTTGCTTCTAATTAGAGTAATGCTCCCAAAACATTAGCTTGCCCTTAAATTTCTCAAATTGTTTGATAGGCAATTTAAAATTAGACTTGCTAATCATTATTTAACAGATCTGTAGTTACAGATCACAGGAATATTTAAAAATCATGACCACAGATCAGTTGTAATTGCCTGCTCTACAAGCTTCTACTATAGAAGCACCCCTTAAACATAGGTTCCAGCCATGGTGACCTTATTTCAGGTTTCTGAATGTACCATGACCTTTGTGCCTCCAGGCCTTTAAATATGCAGTTCTGTTATTAATTCCTCCACCAGTTTCTGGGCCCATGATTTCTTGGACTCTACATATCAAAAAATCACCTTTTTAAATATTGACATTAACCCACTGTGGCAGATGCTCACAATCATTTCCTCTTTCCCCTTTTCACACAGTCATATTCTACTTTATCATTCTTCCTCATGTTCTTTGAACAGGTAAAAATCATGTAGAAAACTATTATTTAAAAATAATATTTTTCAGATGATCTGTACATGTTTTAACAATATCCACAGAGTCCAAGAAGCCAATGGATATTTTTCTTGTTAAAGACATATGTTAAAATAAAATTAATGGTGTAGCCATCAGAATCTTTTGTTTGTTCTTTTTTTTTTTTAAGATTTTATTTATTTGACAGACGGAGATTACAAGTAGGCAGAGAGGCAGACAGAGAGAGAGGGGGAAGCAGGCTCCCCGCTGAGCAGAGAGCCCGATGCGGGGCTTGATCCCAGGACCTGGGATCATGACCTGAGCCGAAGGCAGAGGCTTTAACCCACTGAGATACCCAGGCGCCCCTTGTTTGTTCTTTATACCTTTAACATTCGTGAACAGTTATATTTTTGCCAGTATAAATTTTATATATCTATGACTATTTTCATAAATATATATTAACTATTTGAGATAATCCCATTTGGGTTTTTCCACTTAATAAAATAGTTTAAATAAAGAAGAAAATGTTTAATTCACCATTCCTATGAGGGTAGTAAAAACTAAATAATTTCCAGAAAAGAAGTAAAAGAATCAAGTCAATAGAATCATGCAGACACTGAAAAAAGTTTTTTTACTTATCCAAGTATGATGATATCATTCTATATAAGAAAATGAAGTTTCGGGACGCCTGGGTGGCTCAGTTGGTTAAGCGGCTGCCTTCGGCTCAGGTCATGATCCCAGCGTCCTGGGATCCAGTCCCACATTGGGCTCCTTGCTCGGCAGGGAGCCTGCTTCTCCCTCTGCCTCTGCCTGCCACTCTATCTGCCTGTGCTCCCTCTCTCTCTGACAAATAAATAAATTAAAAAAAAAAAAAAAAGAAAATGAAGTTTCTTTCCTAAAGCCAAAACAACTTTCTTGGTGAGCCCTTTCCTTTCCCTTCCATAAAATGCAGAGTGTAAGATTATTTCTTAGAACTTCTCATTTTGTTTTGGTTTTCTATTTGCTTCCCCTTGAAAGAGTGTGCCATTTCCCAGGTTTTAGACATTCCTATTCATCTATGTTTGTATTGTTTAATATTAGAAACATACTGTTTTGGAAGGGTATGTATATATTATTTTCAACTTTATGCTCTAAATATTTTTCTTTTTTTTTTAAAGATTTTATTTATTTATTTATTTATTTGACAGAGAGAGAGAGAGATCACAAGTAGGCAGAGAGGCAGGCAGAGAGAGAGAGGAGGAAGCAGGCTCCCTGCTGAGCAGAGAGCCTGATGCGGACTTTGATCCCAGGACCCTGGGATCATGACCTGAGCTGAAGGCAGGGGCTTAACCCACTGAGCCACCCAGGCGCCCTCTAAACATTTTTCTAGACATACAATATCAGTTCTGCACACAAGAGGCAGAAATGTTTCAAATTCTATCCTCTTACTCCCAACATTCAATTTCTTCCCCTAAACTGTAAGGAAGGCTGGAAAACCTCTGGGTACTTTATCACCATCTGCCTCCTTTTGCAGGGAAAGTTTCCCATGACGTTGAGGAATTATTGGGGTTGCCTTCTCTGAGACACTCTCATTCTATACAAGGAGTTGAACAAGCATTTCAATTCTGTTCCAAGAATATCAAGCTTTTCCCTCACCCTCCAGTGTTCCTTCCCTGATGAATAACTTAGGTATTTCAAAAACACAGCATGTTATCCCATGAGTAAAGTGATATTATAAAGACACAGAGACAAGGAGTCTAGCTCTTTCTTTCCCGGAGTACATAATGTGATGTGCTGAGTGCTGCACTGAAGGCTCTTCAAATTGGCCATCCTTATATCCTCCTCTCAAAATACTAACCCATTTGATATCTTCCTTACGTTTAATTTAGTGAAACAATCTCTTTAAGTCTGATTCTAGTCATTTTTCTCAAATGTTTGAATGTTTTGTATTTCATTCCGTATTACTGAAAACTACCAATTAGTGCTTGATTTGGAATTAGTTATTGATTTTATTTAACATTTGATAATATGAGTATAGATCTAAAGAAGCAATACTCTTTGTACTTCCTTATGTCAGTACATCTTGTTAAAGAAAGTGTTTTGTCACTCCACCCTGAATCTTCCTTTCTGTGTCAATTAAAGCAATTTACACACCCACACTTGCATAAGGAAGCAAATCCTATGAATTGAATGAAATCTAATCTTTTGCATGTTCTATAATAATTTCCACTGAGTGAACTGAATTAATTTTAAATATTTCTTGGATTTTTTAAAGATTTTATTTTACAATGCTGGTGTTTTACAAATTCTGTAAGTAATTTTATTAATTTTATTACTTCAAGTTATCAAATAACTTTGATGGTTAGCATATAACTTTGGGTTTTTGTGTCTGTATTGGACAACACGCTTATCATAGATGAGTAGCCTATAAAATGGATGCAAAAGTCTAGCAAAAGCCATTCCAGCATAACTTGGGCCTGTGAATCCTAGGGGAAAACATAATTCAGCTTCGTCTTAATAGCTTGTAGAATAATTAGGATCCTCAGGTTTGGAATTTCACCTAATCAATTCCATTCACTACTCAGAATTCAAAAATGTTATTTTTCTTGTAACCCCTCTCACACTGTGATATGAGGTGAATACAATACAGTCCACCTTTGACCAAAATTAAGACAATACACTATTGTGAGGCAAATATCACTTGAGTGCCTACTGCGGATCTGACAGTAACTATTTTTGTCTGATGATCAACCATTTCTCTTTTAAGAGGTTCTCCAATCATTCCAGGCATATTTCCATTTCCCAAAATTGATCTAAGGGGCATTAAGAGTGGTAGGACTGAGAGCAGCAAACTGAAAACCTATGGTCTCATCCCAGCCACTGGTTTTTGTTTGGTTTTGCTTTTTCAACATTTCTTCCTAGCAAGGATAATACTATGAAGGAAGTACATGACAATTTTCTATTTTAATGGAACTAGTGGTATTGCTGGGAATAAAAGAATTGAAGACAAGATTTACAGCTGTGAAACAGAAATTTAAAAGTGAATCATGTCTCAGCCTAGTGTTGGTACCCCAACTAGAATACACGTGGCATGCCAACAGGGGCCTTGGCTGTCTAACTCCACTCTGTCCTCAGGGAACACAGTAATACAGTACACAGTAACAATGAACTCTGCGGTCTGGACTGTCAATGATCATCACCTCGACTGTGAATGTGGCAGCATGTGAAAAAAAAAAAAGGAGAGTTCATTTGACCTGGAATGCTTGGAAAGACTCCTCAGAACAAGCAGAATCTGAACAATCAAGTGCATCTTTGATACTTACAGAGCCATTAACTCGGAACTAATGAACATTTGTAGTGACCAATAAAGAATACTCCTCAACCGGGGTGCCTGGGTGGCTCAGTGGGTTAAAGCCTCTGCCTTAGGCTCAGGTCATGATCCCAGGGTCCTGGGATCAAAGTCCGCATCAGGGATTGAGTCCCACATCAGGATCTCTGCTCAGCAGGGAGCCTGCTTCCCCCCTCTCTCTCTGCCTGCCTCTCTGCCTACTTGTGATCTCTGTCAAATAAAATCTTAAAAAAAAAAAAAAAAGAATACTGCTACCAGTAATATTTAGGTAACTTTTAACATGCTTATTTTTTAAATATTTCCCCTTGTGGGCTTCCTGTGCACAAAAATTCCATTATTTCCATTTAATATTTTTGCACTCCATCATCACTAGGTGTGATAAGGTGCTGAGAGGATAAATATGAATGAGACATGGCTCATTCCTCAAGGACCTCAAAATCCAGTATGGTTAAATGTAACTCCCATACTGAATAATAAATGCTATAGTAGGAAGCAGAGAAGCCAGTTATTATTTGGAGCCAACTGTGTTCCAAGCTTAGGATCAAGCAATATTCTATGGCTTTCCATGATCTTGCAAGTTAGGTTCTGTAATATCTAAGGTTAAATCTGAGGATTCTCTGTTCACAGAAACAGAACATCTTCCCAAAACAAGAACTGGTACTCCCTGGATCCATCCTTCATTGTGCTGACTACCCTATACTACAAGTTGTACCTCACTCCCCAACTCCCATTACACTCCAGCATACTGATTACCCCATAGTATGTTGTCTCTTCCATTTGTCTCTTTGCTACACTTCCTCCTCTGATCCCCTGGCATGAAGTAAAAGAAATACATAATTATCCAAGCTTAGATAAGATAAGCTTAGGTAAGATGTTTTTGGAGTCCTAAAATTTCTTGTCATCTTCTCATCATTTTCATTATAAATGAAACCATATAATTTGATAGAGTGACCTCATATTCTGTGTTTTAAGAAATGCAAAACTGCTGTTGGGTTATGGAAATCTAAGGCAGCACTAAAGCTGATTCAAATACTGTTTAACTGAAGAGGCAATGAACTCAAAAGGAGTATGTTCCCATAGCTATTACAAGGCTTTGGGCAGTTTAGCTGCATCCCTCTTTGGCCACATTAGAGCCTTCAGTCCAAAGAAATAATTTCAAGGTGATAGTTTCCCTTAAATCTGCTAGATGGTTCAAATACTTAAATTCGCCTGTTAAAAACCCATAAGGACTTACATATATTTCTTTTGGTTTTATCTGAATGGAGAGTACCAGATTGTGGGTTTTTAAAAAATGCACTCTGCTAACCAGACCCCCAAGCTTAAACTGTGAGTTCAAAACAAGCTTGTAAAAACTAATAGATGCCATTTATGTGTCCTAAGTCTTGCCTCCGATTTTATAAAATTAGTTTTCCAATGGCATCATTCATATAAAAGAAATATGTTTGTTTCAAGTTTTTCCCTCTTTTCCACATTTGTGGTAACTATTCACTCCTAGTTATTAATATCATAATACAGAAAGTATACTTCTCCGAACAACAGTGTGGCTACGGAGGCTGGGAAAATAGGAGAATTTGCTTACAAAGAATTAGCCACCAAAGCAAATAAACTGGTTTTTGCACTATACAAGCTGCCCACAAAATGTTTCTGGGCTTTTTGACCCTGTTTTTCCTTTGGGTAAACAGAACTCAAGGACATGAACACCAATGCTGACATAAAGTTCTTCGACTTCACTTACTGATTCCTCACTTTCACTTGTTTCTGAAATGATGCTACCCCTCCAGACAGTAACAACAATCTAATATCAACCTTTAAGGCCAATCTCACTTTCTTCAGCTCAAGTACATTTTAAAGTTATTTTGACAGAAGAGAATAGTAGAAGCTAACATATTCTTTACCTTTCTGGCAACATTTCATGTTTTAAATGTTTTACATATTAAATTCTTAACTGAAACAAAGAAGTAGGAAATAAAATTGTGCATGACATTCATAGAACAATGACAGTTGTAGGCCATGAGATGACAACTGTCTTTTATGTCTTTTATATAGATTCTGTCTCTGACAGCAGAATGAAAAAGCAACCTTACTTGTACCTAGAGAACTAATCTAAGTACTTTATTGCCCCTGTATTTGAAGATTTTGTTTCTTCTGGACTGACTAGTTCTTAGAAATAATTCCATGTAATTTGCTTCACTTTGCTTCCTACACAATTATTTAAGTATCTTGGTTCACTGTCTCAAACGTACCACCTTCTCAAACATTTGAAGAATATTTGAGACAAATATTTGAACAAACGAATAATGTATATTGAAAAATAGTTAGGGAAAAACAAAAACCATACCCTGATGGAATATATAATGTCCCTCTAAAATAACTACTTAACCTGCAAATGGGTCACTTTTAGTGTGTTTACCTTTCTACGATACTGACTGCAGAAATACCAGATGTTTTTACTTAGGTCACTGTGGTGGCCTGAAAATAATTATTTCCTCTTTTGAGGGCCTTGCAGACATGTGGCAGAGAAAAAATACTCAATGCCTCATAGCTCTGCTGGAGACACACTTAATGGTACATCTATCATCAAGGCACCTATGAACATAGCAGTGCCATATCATATAATGTGTCTTGTAAAACAGAGGCCAAAAAATCTTTATTAAGGAGAGAGGAATCCACCATGTTTCAAGTCAACGTTTTAAAGAAAATTTAACATTTAAGTTAAAAGTAAATAAAAGCTGAACCATATCCAGACCACATCTATGCTTCACTTGCAAGTTATTATCTATTAATAGGTTCACCCTGTAAGCAATTCAGAAAGACAGACTTTTTTTTTATGAAATTCACAGTGACACGTTGGGTTCCAAGAAATCTGAAGGTCTTTTCAACTGTCACCTTCAACTGGCTTGTTCAGGAAATTTTTCCTTTTTTTTTTTGTCCCTTCCTTATAGCTTATTAAGCATATGTTTTTGGGTGATGAGATGCCATGATGCAGATCACATGCCTTTTCTGTCCACAAATTATTTGAACTCAACCACAACTATTTCAGATCTATTGTTGAAAACAACAGTTCTTGTCAATCTTTGTTGCATATAACAACTGCTCAGTTGTGAGTGCATCATCAGAGATTTGAAATAACACCCAGAGTATGTTGAACCATGAGAAGTCCAAACCAATGAATAAATTATTTTCTTTGAAGGGCTCTGAAAATCCAAATCAAATCCTGACCAAGCTTCTAAATAACATCTTATATGTGGAAAAATAAGTTAACTTTACTAAATTAATGAGTGTCCAGTCATTAAATTCCACTTTAGAATTTTGTTCAATTTCAAATTCTTCATACTAGTACATAGCAATACAATTGATTTTTACATTTTGACCTAGTATCCTCTGACCTTGCTAAACTCAATTTTTAAGCCTAATACCTTTTTTGTAGGTTCTGTGTACACTCTTCATAGACAATCATGCCATCTTTAAGTAGAATACATTTTAATCCTTTCTCTCCATTCTGTACGGCATTTATTTATTTACCTATTTACTTCCCTTGTTGCACTGGTTAGGACTTCTAACATAATGTAAAACTGAAGTGAGATGAGACTGAGTATACTTTCTTCTCTCCCAATCTTAAGGGGAAAGAATTTGGTCTTTCACAATGAAGTATTATGTTACTCTATTTGAGGGGTTGGGAGAAGGGAAGAAGATCTTTTTATTGGGTTAAGAAAGTAATCTTCAGTTTTTAGTTTGTCAAGAATTTTATCATGAATGGATGATGAATTCTGTCAAAAGTTTCTTCTGTATAAATATGATCAATATGGATTTTATTCTTTAATTATTGATATCCTAACTCCATTGATTTTGAGTACTGAACCAGCCTTGCTTTTCCAGGATAAATCCCACTCAATCTTGGTGTCATAACATTTTCTTAAAATTGTTGATCCTAATTTGATTGTATTTTACTAAGGATCTTTTTATCTGTCTTCATGAGAAATACCAGCCTATTGTTTTCTTTTCCTGTAATGTCTTTGTCTGATTTTGTTAAAAGGCTGACTTGGGCGTCTGGGTGTCTCAGTTCGTTAAGTATCTGTCTTCAGGTCATGATCCCAGGGCCATTGGATTGAGTCCCACATTGGTCTCCCTGCTTGGTAGGGAGTCTGCTTCTCCCTCTCCCTCTGCTCCTTCCTTTTGCCCATGCATGCTTTCTTGGTCAAATAAATAAAATATTTGAAAAAATAATGATAAAAAAATAAAACATTTAAGGGACTTTAATTTCTCCTTCACTATGGAAGGATAATTTTGCTGGATATAGAATTCTAGGTTAGTGAGTTTTTCTTTCAAACTTTATATAATTCAGTCTCCTTTCTCCTTGTTGGCATGATTTCTGATGAGAAGTCTGCTGTAATTCTTATCCTGTTTCTCTATAGGTAAGGGGTTTCATTCCCTCTGACTTTTTCATTACCTCAAAATTTTCTCTTCGCCTTTGATTTTCTGCAGCTTGAAAAGGATATATCCTAGGAGTATATATCTATATATTTTTTTATCCTGCTTGGCTATAATTATCTGGAGTCATCAATCTCTCTACATTTGGAGACCGTGGTTTTCCCTATGACTTCAGTCTTTGGTAGGTTCAACAAAAATCAGTGATTTTTAGTTTCTTCTGATCTTTTCTTGTTATAAGGACAGGAATGATGACTTCTAAGCTCTTTATATGTCATAGCTGAAGCCAGAAGTCTTAGGGGGCTTTTAAAATCCAATTGGATTAGGTTGTTGCCAGGAATTTGGGTTTTTTTTGGGGGGGAGGGTGTTCTTTGTTTTTTGGGTTGGTTTTTTTTTTTTTAACTTCCCTGAATGGCTATAATATGTAGCCAGTATTAACAGCCACTTCCTTAGTTCTTTAGATCTTAAAACATTTCTAAATTATGTCACAATTTAAGTCACTTAATAAGAGATAATGTGAAATAACCTATTTATAATTTTCTTCCTGACAAATGTTACATGGCATATTCATTTAATAGCATGTTTCTATGATGATCATTGTAAAATGTGAAAGTACAATTGTGGCACCTCTGGGCTTATCCTGCATTTCAGAACCAATCTTCCATTTTACTTAGTACAATCATCTATCACTCCCTAAAAACGCACTCACATCTGGGACAAATGACTCCTGATCAGTTACCTTTTACATACTGAGCCTTGCTATTATCCTAGAGAACTTCAAAATCCATACAAAAAAAAACCAAACCAAAACAAAACAAACATAGTTTCTAGTCTTATAGATCCATGACTTCCTGAAGTCCTGAGAACTTTACTTGTACTTCTCTTAAATAGCCAACTACATGGTTGCCCTCTTTACCTTACCTTACCTCAATAACACTTAGCAATATTGCTCACTCAGTCCATGATAATACATTCCCCCCATTCCTGTCATAATACTTTTGGCAACTCTTCTCTTTGGCTATTGCTTCTTATTCTCCTTCATAAGCCTTTCTTCTTTCATTTTCCCCCCTAATTTTGTGTGTCTTCCAGCATTGCTCTTTCTCCATTCTTCGTTTTCTAACTTCCCATGGGTAATTTTATCAACATCTTTTGCTTCAATTATCATCCATCAATGAAACCAAAGAACTATGCCTCTACTTTCTCTAAGAAAACATGTTTAAAAGTAGGTATCTATACTACTTTGGTTGTATATAATTTATATGTATCATTTTTGAAGGTGCATAGTTGGAATCATTTTCATTTTTCAATTACATACAATAATTTAAAAACTATTCCTTTTGAAAAAAGTTTCAAATAGCCATCACATTCAACAAGAGCCTACCACCAAAAAAAAAAAAAAAAATAGCATCAGTAGTCTAGGCAAGGGATATGTCATTTCTAACTGATCAACCGAATTTTAATCATCAACATACTGCTCCAATGTAAATATAAGAAGTAATATCTGTCTTCTGAGAATTATAATTGCCATCAATTACTTGCTTTTATTTTCTGTATAAAGGTCTAGTCTTCTGAACTATACAATACTCCTCCCCCTTTGCATAAAAACTTGGGTGTTTCACTTCTTTAGGATAATTCTTCCAGAATAATGAAACTCAAACTGTGTTAGCAACATTTCTAGTGCCTTATCACCTCCTGCATTTATAAACTGCCCAGATGATTCTGTTACAAACCACAGTAGCTCAGTCTGGTCTAATGTTGAAGACCTAGTGGTGACTAATACTTGTTAATTGATTGATGTCTATCCAAACCTGCTAGAAATTTGACTCCACATTTAATATATAGAAAAAGATGACAGCTTTCTAATATGTAAGACAGTTTTTTGTTGTTTGTCTTTGCTTTGGCTTTTATTTCCTCTTCATCAATTTGATGTTGGATGCAAATAGGAAAACTTTCTCGCATTAATGGGATTATTATCCCACAATTTTCTTTGAAATAAGAAGCTTAGAGTTATTATATGAACACATGATCTACAAACCCTCCAAAAATTCTCATTAGCTTCCCTTTTTATAAAATAATTATTCAGTTATTCAGCACACATCATGATTATTTGTCATCTATGACTTCTACTACAGTTTCTTTCCATTTTTTCTTAAAAAGCAGTCACATTTTCATCATTAAACATCATTTAAATGATGATTGTATCTAGATACTGTATCAAATATGGAAGAACATAAAATCTAGATTCCTGCACCAATCATGAACCCTGCTTAACCAGAGGACACACAGTTTGAGAAGCGATATGTGACACAGCCTTAATTTTAGCCCCTAAGCACAGTAAGATGTTTAGTGAGTCATTATTTTCACAGTTCATCACAATGAGTAGCATTGCCATATTTGCTTTACAGAGAACATTTTATTCACCCCATAAAAATCTTTTTCCCCTCCCCTCTTTAAGCAAGGGTTGATAATCAGAAATTGAATTTTAATAAGTATAAGAATATCCCAGTTCACCAAGACTAGAAGCTCCCATTTGTAAGATTCATTCTGGCTTCAGGAAAACTTCTCTAACACTCTCTAGCATAATATATTGCTACTGCTTTGACTTTCATTCACCAAATAACTCCATTAATTACCAGCAACCAGACTTCACTTCCTTACGATGTTTTGTGCACCTGGTTTGCAGACGGGATGTAGTAACAGAAGCCAACACAGCAAACCCAGACCGCAGTACAGGCCAGAATGTTGGCTACTCTCAACTAATTTTATGTGTCTGTGGAAAACAGAGCTTTGGAATTTAACCAGCTGAAATTACTGTTTGCTATTTCTCTATTCAACACCAACACTGTTCTGTACAAAGTCAGAACAAGGAAAGTGAATTTTCAAGATGGTGATCAAGTCATCATCTACTTGCAGAACTATTCAAATAACTATGGATTTACATGTTGAAATAGAACCCAATAATTTGGATCTTTGTCATTGACTTTGCATATTAAGAGCAAGATATCTTTCTAGTAATAATTTCCCAATAAAGGCTGAGGGATCCTCTGGAAAAACAAACAAAAAATGTCATAATATACTGTCTTCTTATTTACCATTTATGCCTGTATTAGTTCAGGAAGTTGAATGTCTACTTAAAATAAGGCTTAAAATGCCTTCTCTGCATGTGGCATGAGCTCCATGCCTGTAATATGTCCAATAAATATTTGGGGGAAAGAACAGTGCTTTGTTTTTATTGTGAAATCAGACTCTCTTCCCTCCTATCTCTCACATTAACATGTTCTGCCATATCCAGTGATGGTTTTCTGATAAGAAACTAGCCACAGGAACTGTCTTTAGAACTTGCCTCGCGATCCTTCCAATAAAACCTCCAAATAAAAGTGTTGACAGTGTTCTAGGGAATTGTCCCAAGACCAGGCATGTAGGGAGTAAGGAGCAAACTGTCTAAGAGGGTACGGGAAGAGTTCATTCCCCACTGTGACTAAGGGTTTATACTAAACTAAAGATACAGATGGGGAAAAGACCACAGCGATCTCCAGCACAGCTGAGTTAAAGCTGTTAACTACAGACCCCTTTTAGGTATGTTACAAAAATCCTTACACTAACTTCAACATTCTAGAGTAAAATGCAAAAAGATGTACTCTTGGGATGTATATGCTCTCTCTGGACTCCAAGGACTTTGATTTAGGGAGGTCTAGGATCACAAAAACCAATGCAGGGCTGCCATCAGGACAACTCTGTGACATGCCAAGAAAGAACCAGAATATTTCCAACAATAATTACACACTATTCAAACCAAATTTATTTTATTTCCCATAATGTTATCAAGAAAAATGGAATGAGAAAATTAATTTTGTGAGAAGACTAAGGGGAAGGGGCAAGCATGATAAAAATATTCAAAGCTACAGAAAACTGGAAATCTAAATTTTTTTCTCTCTTAAGGATATGGCTACTTCATTTTAAAATTAAATGGGACTTGGCTCCAGAAAGATTTAATATTCTAATTTTTTTTCTAAAGTAAGAACAAATATGAAGGTAGAAAAGTTGCTGTATTATACAACAAAATGAAATCTGCAACAGCATTTCCTCTAATGATTATTTCATCATTGAAGAAATAATTGGAATTTTTCTACTAGAATACAGACTTTGATAGAAATGTCAAAAGATTTTTGTTAACTTTATCTTTTAATCTTAGTCTTTGTGGCAATTATTCCCAGACCTTATTGTGGTTTCCTGCACAAAATTATACCCTTAAGCAAAGCAGCCTTACATTTACTACAGGCCCAGGACAATAAAAAGTCAACAGCAGGAGAAAATATGTTTTATATGTTCAGTTAACTTACACAGAACTGGAAAATACTGGCAAGTGGCACTTAATTATGTTATTCTAGGTTCTTTAATATATATAAAAATTGCCAACCCAAGTGGAGATTATTAATTTCTGGTTATTTAGAGATAGAATAACTATTTCTATTATTAAAGCCTTCAAATAATAGCCTCTGTATTTAAGACTTTTCAATTTTTTCCCTATCCAATTTATAGCATTATCATTTATTTTTAACTTAAATTATCTTCAAATATAAAATGAAGGAAAAGTGATTTTATTTGAGACACATAAAAATATAAACTGCATCTAATTTTTTAGCAAGTTGTTTCGGTACTTGTATTAGTTTAATATCATTTCGGTCAGAGATCTTCCCATTGGTGGTAGAGTACATATACAATCGTTATATATTGCTATATAATGAATTACTCCTAAATGTGGCTGCTTTAAGTAACAAACATTTATTTTTTTACAGTTTTAGTGAGCCAGAAATTCAGGGGTGGCTTCACTGAGCGATTCTGGCTCAGGTTCCCTCAGGAGAGTACAGGCAAGATGACAGCCAAAATTGCTCACTCTTTCATGCTTACTGGCAAGAGGCCTCAGTTCTTCGACGGTTGTTGGCAGGAAGTATCAGGTCCTTGCACAAAGGTTTTTCCATAGGGCTTCTCGAGTGTCTTTACAAAATGGCAGCTGGCTTCCCCAAAGCAAGTCATATTAAGAAAGCAGGAAACCACAATGTCTTATCACCTAGCTTCAGAAGTCACATTCCACCATTTCCCCATTATTCTATAGTTTACACACGTTATCTCTGTTCCATGTGGTAGGAAACTATAGCAGGATGTGATTACCAGGAGGTAGAGATGGTTCAGATGAGCTATACCAATTGAGTCCAAAAAAGAGAAGGAAGTAGAAGAAAAGGAGAAGGAAAGAAGAAAAAAAGAGAAAGGGAGGAAGGAAGAGGAAAAGAAGAAGAACAACAACAACACAACAACAAAAAGAAAAATACCCATAAAAATGAAAGATGGACTGCAAAGTCATAGATAGTAAGAATTTTAGAGCATGACTAGTTGGCACATTTTTAGTATTAAAACATTTCTGGGGGCCGCCTGGGTGGCTCAGTTGGTTAAGCGACTGCTTTCAGCTCAGGTCATGATCCCAGAGTCCTGGGATCAAGCCCCTGCTCAGTGGGGAGCCTGCTTCTCCCTCTGCTGCTCTGTCTGCTTGTGTTCTCTTGCTCTGTCAAATAAATAAATAAAATCTTTAAAAACAAACAAATATTTCTGGGAAATAGCTGCACAAAAGCTACTCACACTTTAAAATAAAATACAAATGCAAGTGACCAAAACCTTGTGGGATTCTGGACATGTACCTGCCTTTTATTCAATTATTTTAATTTCAATTCTCAAATCTTTCAGTAATTGATACTTATTATGATTGCCGCTTGGATTTACCACTCCCTCTAAGCACTAAGAAGACAGAGAATAACATGTATAACAAGGATCTCATGAAATTTTGCCAAGAGAAATTTAAATCAAATGATATAAATAATAATTTGTTACCATTTAACTCGTAAGCTGACACCATTGGTTGTTATCAGCCTGTGGCTATGTAACTAAAAAGTAAGATTTGTAAACTATAATCTGACTTTGTACATATATAAAGGAAATCTCTGCTGGAAATGCCATATGTGTATCCTATGTGTAAACTTACATGTAATAGAGACCATACGGAGGTATAAACAAAAAGCATTTTTGCAGTTTCTCAAAGTCCTATTGAATGACTGACTCATTGGTCCTACTTTTTTGACAAGAAATCTTCAAAAGAAACATCATGTAACCTGGATTGGCTTTATTTCCTCATTACTGACTCCCCAGTTGCACTCAAGGACCTATACCCTCCAGAATGACAATGAACTCCTAATGGAGTTCAGTAGTGTCCCCCACCATCCAGGAAATGACAGAGAGAAACGTGTCAATGGTGAGGTCAAACACTTTATTTGCTCATGTCTGTCCATAGTAACAAATGGCCAGAAAACACACAGCCTTAAATTAGAGATAGACATTAGCCAGAAGGGAAACACAGTGAATCTAAGCCCAAAAGATGGTAAGTGAGCACAGTAGGAAGAAGAAGAAGAAGAGGAGGAGGGGGAGAGGGAAAGGGAGGAGGACGAAGGCAAAAAAAAAAAAAAAAAAAAAGGAGTAGCAGGGGCGCCTGGGTGGCTCAGTGGGTTAAGCCTCTGCCTTCGGCTCAGGTCATGATCCCAGGGTCCTGGGATCGAGCCCCACATCGGGCTCTCTACTCAGCAGGGAACCTGCTTCCCCCTTCTCTCTGCCTGCCTCTCTGCCTGCTTGTGATCTCTGTCTGTCAAATAAATAAATAAATCTTAAAAAAAAAAGTAGCAGCAGCAGCAAATGGGCTGAAGGAGAAGAGAAACAACAGAAAGGATAAGCTGAGTATACATGGAGCAAGGAATGTATTATGCAACTTCAGGTGGGAAAAATAAAACAAAAACAAAACAAAGAAAAAAACCAGAGAGAGAGAGAGAAGAAAGAGAAAAAAGAAAATCAAGGGTATGGGAGAAGAGACAAAGAAAAGCTTTATTAGAATTAGCATCAAGCGCAGGAGGTGCCCAGAAGCATCAAATACAAGCAGAGATACTCTGACCCTCACAGATACAACAGAAGAGAATCTCGGGACTGCAGCTGGCTCTCTAGCCAGACGTGAGGAGTGCAGTTAGAGATAAATCTAGGTTTATATTTAGCGAGTGCTCAGCCTCATAGAAGAAGGCATCGTATAGGTCTGTATTGAGGGTAAGGGTAGGAGGAGGTTGGGAGGAGCTGGGGGTAAAAATGTGGCACAAAAAGTCAGGAGATTCCAAATGGCATCAGGTGTCACAACAGAGCAAAGGAGGTTGGAGAACAGGGCCCAGACAAGTTCTGAAGATTATACTCTTGGTAGTTTATTTTCCTAGACACAAATGACAGAGCACCAGTACTAAAATCACCTAATGGCACAGAGCAGCTTATCACAAGAAGATGACCCATTAATCAAGAAACCATGAGTCAAACACTAATTATCCATGACACAAGAGACTGTAAGACTCATAATGCCAAGGTGGCTTTACTGAAATCCTTAATTTGCAAAATTCTGTATATGGAGTTACATTCATATATGCAGCAAATTACCAGACACTCCATGGATACTAAATAGGCTATTCTTTCACTCGAATTTCTTACTTCCTTCAGACTTAAAAAATGTAAGAAAAAAGTAATGCTACCTTTGGGCATTTTTAGTAGGAGGCTAAACAAATGTGAGTGGGGTTTAACCATGTAGCAATCAAGGATGTGGCTCAAAATATAGAGGTGGAATAAATTGAAGAGCCAAGTAGCTCTACAAATCTGTGGTTCTATTGACCACATGAGAGTATCAATTTATATAAACAGTGCACTTTTAATCTTTTGAAGTACTTCCACATATTTTTCCATATTTCATCTTATATCCTGGCAACAGTCTTAGAGTAAGCTGGATAGGTATAATTATATCTGTTCCTTTAGCTGGAGAAGTAGACTCACAAAGGATAAATGGCCTGGATAAGCTGGTAAGGAACAGAGCTATGGCATGCAAGAACCCTGAATCCCAGTATGGTTGGTTTCACCCAGACCACGCTTCTAGAACTTGAAAACAAATCACTAGGAATCTTGCTGAATTATAGATTCTAATGTAGTAGTTCTAGGGTGGGACCTAGGATTCTGCATTTCTAACAAGCTCCCAGATGATATCAATGCTACTGGTCTGTAGTTCTAAACCAGACTTCCATCTAATTTAGTAATCTCTTAATTCATAGCTGTCCATCAAGTATTTTTTAAAATATGGATTCAAGAGCCTTAGCTCAGGACCTTCAGTTAGGTCTGGTGCAGAACACTGACCTCTGCATTTTCCTTAAAGTTCCATGAAAGGTTCTGATTAATAAGAAGGGCCGAGATATTTTCACACTTACAAAGTCATAGCACCTGTATTATTATATATTTAAAAATCTTCAAGCAAGGGGCGCCTGGGTGGCTCAGTGGGTTAAAGCCTCTGCCTTCAGCTCAGGTCATTATCCCAGC
Source organism: Mellivora capensis (assembly GCA_004024625.1). Taxonomy (NCBI): domain Eukaryota; kingdom Metazoa; phylum Chordata; class Mammalia; order Carnivora; family Mustelidae; genus Mellivora; species Mellivora capensis. Next base: position 95,441 of record PISX010000977.1, read on the forward strand.
GTCCTGGGATGGAGCCCCACATCGGGCTCTCTGCTCGGCCAGGAGCCTGCTTCCTCCTCTCTCTCTGCTTGCCTCTCTGCCTACTTGTGATCTCTATCTGTCAAATGAATAACAAATAAAATCTTAAAAAAAAAAATCTTCAAGCAAGTATTCTCATTGCAACTATTAGGAATTCTAGTTCCATACTAACTCACCACATGAGAACTTTTTCATACATTTCTCTCTCTCATCTTTTGATCTTGAGATTTTCATTTCTCTAGTTTCCAAGGTACAAAATATCTCACAACTCTATAATGTCACAGGATGTCAGTTTCACTCATTTTTTTTGTTTAAAATAACATCACTTACAAATTTCAATCCCTATTTTCCTGGACCTTTTAAGATGTCTATGGTTCTTGGAGAGCTTATGGTCAGGTGTAATTTTCATTATAAGGCACATTTTAGAGGTCTGTACAGACAGATAAGGAGGAAGTGTTCAAGATATAAAAATCATTTCAAGAATTACATTTTGGAATGTAAAAGAAAAAACTAGTATCTGAGGGACAATTAAAGAGATGGCCCCCTTATTGCGCAGTTAAGCTTCCCAAGTGAGCACACAGCAAAGACTGGTTGAGATAAGAGCAAACACTGATAAGAAGGCGTTGGAAGGGACCTGCCATGCTGGTCTTGCATGCAGTCTTTGAGAGTCTGATAAGCTAGCAAGTTATCTTCCAGAATTTCCACTCACTGATTTGAGGAACAAGTTAAGAGCTAAGGAGGCACATAGCTTTTCTTTTTTTAATAAGGATGGCCTTGGCTTTCAATTGCCAAACTCCACTGTAGCCCATGTCACTCTTCATATAAAAGCAAACAAAGGTGCTGGTCATAGGCTAGAGATTCTGAAAGAACCGTCCAGACAATTGAGAGTTCTCCCACCCACAATCTCAATTTATTAATGTTACTGCTTTGGGGTACTTATGGGGTAATGTCAACAGAGCAGAGATGCCTTCCTCGTTTACATGTTCTTAATATCACAGTAATTTTTTCACAGCACACACTAAGCTACAAGCAATAGCTAACAGTTCTATTTATTCAATAGTTAGGGTCTAACAATTTGTAAGGACTTATATCCTAAGAACTCAGTGCCTGTGGAGCACAGCACATCTCAACTGGAATCAGAGAGAACTGTTACACTCTTTCTTGTCCCAAAATGATTTCACACAGTCCTTGCTTTTTATCATAGAAAACTCAGCCTCACGAAGATACGACACGAACAAATGGAACATGGCAATTTAGCGTTTAAACTGTTAGAGGAGCTCATGTAGAGTCCGAAAGAGGTTACTGCATTTACCTTGAATTTTTGAAATACTTAGTTATGTCCCTCTACATCTGCTGCAGCACACAGAATACCTTTGTGCACAATTTAGAAATGGTGGCTCTAGCAAATTTGAAGCCCAAGACTCAGATTTCTGGTCCGGGCTGCTGAGCCTTCTAGCCATGTCTTATGGGTGAGGTCTATTCATTACTCTGAGCTTCAGTTTCTTCATTTTAAAATATAAACAATTTCATCATTCTAAGAGGGAACACAACCAAAAGTATTTTGGTACATAGAAATGCTATCCTAGAGATATATTTTCTTAAAAGTGAGCTGGCCTAGTATAGCGAATTTTAAACTTTTGTGTTTTTTGAATGTAGAATCCCTTCTTCAAGAATACATCCTTAAGATACAAAGCACACATGTGAGATTAGAAATAGAGATACTCCATTGGAAAAGGCACGCTGGTCATCAGACCCAGCCCTTGATCTCTTCATGCTCTGCTATGCTCCGAAGGGGATGGACTCCTACTCTCTTACAAACTGGCTTACCACTGAGCTTGTTCTGTAGGCTATAAGAAGCAGAATCTAATATTCCCCTCAACTCTGTCTCCCAGAAACATCTTCAGTAGTCCTGCTTTCTGTCCCCCATTAAAGGTTCCCTCCTACCTTAGCCTCTCCTCCTAACTCCCCTCCAGCCCTCTGGATAAGGGTAAATTTCTGCAGGTGTTTACCTTGGAGTTGTCTCAGCTTCCCAAGTTGCTAGTTCAAGCTCTTCTAACCCATAGCTAATGTTCTGTATTAAACTCCCTACAACAAGTTTGTTGCTGTTGGCTTTATTTATGACTGGTCCCTAACCAGTACTAAGATGTGAATGGCCCAGAGCCCTGCCTCTAGGCTCCAGGCTACTGATATGGTTGTTCTTTAGGCACATCTGAAAAAAATAAGGCTCATTCCTCACTCTATCACTAAAAAGCTGTGTAATCTTGGGCAAGTCACAGAATATCTCTGAGGCCCATTTTGCTCATTCTGCAGGGTTCATACTTACCTTGACCTCTCCTGATAAGTGGGAAGTATTTGGGATGACTTAAAATGATCAGACTGGCCTTTTATTACGACCCAAGATATTGTGTATTTGGATAAAGGGTTTACATTTAAAAATAAAGATGTTGGTTTCCAAGAAACCCCCCCAAAAAAGACCTCTGCTCCATGTTCATCATCATAACCCAGGCCTAGCTTTAAAGATAAAAAATTATCAACTGTTCTTTCAAACAATTAGATTAGATTAGAACTGATGGACTTCTATCAATCGTAACAAAGCTAAGACAGATCTTATTTACAGCTACTGATTCATGTTTCTATTCTGATCTTAGTGTTTATGCCTAACAACCCACACTGGTGTTGTGCTCATTCCTTCTTGTATTGTGGTTTCAGCACTTCCAGAGTGGTTTTAGGCACTCCTAATCCAAATTTTAGGTTCATGTACTCAGAGATAAT
>PISX010000977.1:98330-223251 GCA_004024625.1 Mellivora capensis
TTTTTTTTTTTTTTTTCTCAATAGAACTTTTTTTTTTTTTTTTTAGTTTCACTTTCTGATTTGCTGGAGCATCAGGTCTGTCTGTTGGAAAGAAGACATTTTGGGTCAATGTTGCTACACACATAGTATGATCTATGACTGAGTAAACAGACTAGGGCAATATAAATACATCTTATTGTGACTCCTCTTATCAGCCTGACCCTTAAGATATAGTAAACTTGGAAAGGAGCAATGGTGAGTCTTTTCCAACACGTATTTCGAGTGCCAGCGTAAATGCCTGGTTTTCTGAACACCTGAGATGAATTCATGAAAAAATGCAAGCCTCCATTAAGACCAACTGATGCCCTCAGCACAGTCCCACAATGGTACCGTTCAGCCACAGCTCAAAACGAAGAGTTTAAGGATCATAAATACTAACCAGCTGGTAAGTTAGTTCTAGCCAGACTCACCAGCTATGTTTACACCGGATATAAGTGAAACTCTCAAGCCATGAGATAGAAACAAATGTGATATCTGACAATAGCTTCAACCCAAACAGTTTAGTTGCTCATCATGACAAATAAAACGTTTAATAACAGATTAAAGTAAAATATGACAGATGAAGGTAATACAAAAAATGGACTAACGTTAAGAGAAGCAGTGAAAAAGCAAAGGGCATAAAAGCTGGAGTGGGAAGAAAATCTATTCCCTTTCCCTTGTTGCACCTGCTTATTTTGCTTAACAATTAATCCAGGGCTGAATGGATGGCAGAAAATGCAGAGTTAATATTAGAGAAAGTCTCCCTTAACAGTCTCCCTGCCTGATCTTCCTAAAATGCTTTAAGCCTCAGGTCACAGTTCTATTCCATGACTCTTCTTTCTTCATATATCTTTCCCCCTTTCCCCAATCCTATGACTTCATGCCTGAATTTGTTTTGCTCTGGTAGCACTCGACACCCTCACCACCCAAGTCTTTCACAAAAAGACTTAGAAAGTAATGAGTCATCAGGTCTAAATTGATATGGTATATGCAAATGGACACACTATAATTGGAGAGTTACTAAAGTCATACAAAGTTACCCAAGGGTCATAGTTAAATGCCCTAGACAGACTTCCTAGAAGAGGATATAGTTTTGAATGATACTGGATAATTAAGATCTTAGGAATGAGAAGCCCTCAAGAAGTCTTTCATCCCATCCCACTATCCAGTTTTATTAAACCTTAACATTTTTTCATACTTTTCTCAAACCCTTTATTTTTAAGAAATGATGGTAAAACAATGGTGATTCTTATGATCTTGATCCTATTTTCCTTCCGCACTGGATAAATCAATGGAAAGAATGGATAAATGAATTGAGATACACTTATACTGTGGAATCCTCTGCAATAGTGACAAGAAATAAACATCAACACAGATATATTTTTAAAACAATAAATGAGCAATTAGGCTGATTCCAGTTGTTCACCAACACAAGCATCACTGCAATAAACATTCCTGTACACATTTTCTTAGACATAAGCCCAAGAGTTTCTCAAGAGCGTATGTTAAGAAGAGAAATGTGTGGGTTTCAAAGGATATGTACATTTTCAGCAATACTACATATTGTCAAAATCTCTCCAAATAGTTTTTTTTACCAATTAGTAGCATGTGACAGTTCTCATTTCTGCCATCTTCAGTGGTATTTAGTACAAACTTTTGTTTCAATTTTTGACAATCTAATAGAATAGTGTCTCCTTTTGTTTTTATGTATATTCTTGTTATTCGTGAAATTGCACGTTAGTTCTTAAGTTAATTGGTGGTTCCTCTCCTATGAATTGCCTACTATATCCTTTGCATATTTATTCAGTTATTTTATTTTTGTGTTGATTTGGAGGAATTATTTACATATCCTAGGTAATAGCATCTTGTTAACTTTATGCATCTAAAATAATGCATAATAATAACTTGTGAGGTGTGTGGGGTTTTTTTTTTTTAGAATTTGGTCACTTTTAAACAGTCAAATTTGGCATTTTACATGATGCTTTTGTCATCTTATGTCTCCTCTAAGATACTGTCCCCTGTATTGTAAAAACTTTTAGAAAAAAATTAGATGTTTATTCTACCTATATCTTCCTTTGTATGATGTGACACAGGAATCTAATTTCTTTTTTCCTATACGAAAAACCAGCTTTCACAACACTATTGTCACTGCTTTATAACTCTGCCTCTAATCTACTCCTAAAAGTAACCTTTTCAGAAGATTCCAGAATACAGCACATTCTAAAAATTATAGTCTTTCTTTTAAGCTATTTCGGGACAGAAGTAGTTACAGGAAACTTAATGGATTTCTGTGTATGTGTGTGCATGTGTGTTCCAGAAGCAATGAACTGCTGGAAATCCTGTTTTTAAAATACTTAATATGAGATAGTAATGGGCTGGAAAGCAGAGCAAGTATTAATGATGTTGGGGACTCTTAGGTATAGCTCAGCGACAGAGGTCTTCCTGTCATATCCTGCAACCATTGGCATGACCCGAGTCTCAAAATCCTGCCATGGACAGACTTTAGGTTTCTTGTGAGTTTCTGAAATGTTATCTCTAGGACCACAACTTCAGCCTGAATTTATCTATAGCCCACAACCTGAGTCCATGACCGTCTCTAGTTCAGTACTTCTCTGGGAACACAATAGGAAAAGACATTTTTAAGTTGTTTTTAACACACCATAATCTTCAGAGTAATATGGTCCACTATCGGTGCTTTGCCCTCAGCATGGCAGCTCACCATGGTGTTTCCCTGAGGGAAGGTGGCCATGTTCTGAGTGAAATTCTTTCTTCTGGGAGACACTGGGTCATCTATCAGGGAAAGAGAAATGACCCATACAAACTACTCAGTAAACCATTTCCAGCAAGCATCTCTGAGGAAGCCAGTGGACAAGGTACATGTGGACATTACTGAATTATCTCAGATAATAAAGGAAGGGCTATTAATATAATCAGAGGGGGCTGCAGCTGTTCAAAACAAACTCTGAGCCCAGGTAGTAAAGAGACACATATGAAAGCAGTAATTTCTGGGGTGTTTTTTTTTCTCACTTTAACACTCCCATAATTTGAAAAGAATTTAATGGATTTTCATTTTCAAGATGTGGAAAAACAAAAGTCCTCCTCAGCTGAGAGCAAATGCTTCCAGTGTTTGCCTGAAGCCATTCTTTTTATTGGGGGAGTTACAGCCCCTTGAGAAGAAGGGGTTTATAATGGAAAAAATGAGACAGCATCAACCATAATGAAGCTCAGAATATAAATAGTAAAAACTCTGTTAATGCCTGACACTTTATGTTTCTAGAAAACCCCTGCCCTTTATCTAAAATAAGACAGTTGCTGAGGAAGTGGATAAAGACCAGGCCACCTTGCTCACAGTGGTTCAGTCTCTTTAGAATATGCCTTAGACAAAAGACCAAACCTTTTACGAGAAAGACAAGCATATATTTAACATGATTCTTTTCTTTTACCTTTATTATCCTTCAGGGGAAATGGTCCCTTGATATATGTTAGATTTCCATTAATTTCAGTCTCCCATCTGATGCAGCGGAAATGCTTTCAACAAAGTCTCCCATGAGGAGAGGACCATGTTTTTCAGGTAAATCCTATAGTGTCTTAGCCTCTGAGGAAGAACAGGAGAAATCCCAGGACCCAGTTCTTCCTGCAGTACAGATTTTGCACGTAGAATTCTTTCATGAGGCGAGTGTGTGATTTCTTGGAGTAACAGCACGTTTCCAAACAGCATATCCAGAAATATGAACTCAACTCATAATCTCATGGAGCTCGGTACCACAGACACGGCAGCATCCGTGATACTGTCCCTGTCCTCAAAGAACTCCTATTCCAGGCCTTTAACATAATTGTGGGCAGTTATTAAACACTTTACGTATATGTACTTTCCACTAGGCTTAACGTTTCCCATTCATTATGTCCTATCATCTGCACATCAATCCCAGCAAGGCAGGGGCTATTATTAACATTATTACCACTTTTTGAGATGCTCAAACAGTTTTCAAAGGATTAATGAGCTTCCACACAGATATCAGGCAGCCCGAAATTTCTGATTAATAATTACATTTTAAATTTTTAAAAAATGACAGGAGAAAATTACTATGAGGATGGCCTTCTCAGCATGCACATGTGACAGATTGTGAAAAGTTCCTACTAGCTCACTGATAAACATCATAAGCATCATATTGGTATTTTTTATAATACTCTAAATATGAGTGATTTTGGAATGTAATGTAGAGAAGAATTATTTTGATCTAAATGACATAAACTCAACCCAAAGTGAACTAAGCTAAATAAAGAAATTAAAGAAAGTATTCAAAGTTCAAAGGTCCAGGACTAGTTATCTCCAGGTATAGTGAAATGCAGGTACTTCTATGATATTACCAGCAGTATTCCTCTACACATAGTTCTACTTTCCTCTGGGTTGCCCTCACTGGCAGGAAATTCTTTCTCTTTCAAGAACATCTCCCTACAGCTTAGCAAGTCTGATGGAAAGGACTTTTTTTTTTTTAATCAATCTTTCTAACAGAAGTCCCAGAATTGAATATCATTAACCTGCTTTGATAATCATCACCATCAGAGGGGTAGAATGTTTTGGTGAATAAATGTGGACCTATAGCCACCCATGGCTCTGATGTGGAGAAAGTAATCCCACCTAAACCGCATGGAATGAGAGTAGGAGAAAGAGATTCCTCAAATGAAAATCAGACAGTTGTTGCAAAAAAAAAAAAAAAAGTGGCTGGATTCTGTACAAGAAGACACAACTGATGTCCTTCACAAAGAGGACAAAGAAGAAAAGAGCTGGGCATGCTCAGGACTGACAACCAGGTAGAATGATATAGAACCACTTTAATTATTTGATGTTCCTGAAAAGAAAGTTGGGTGAAAAAAAGTGAAGGAAAAATAGCATCATGAAATTAACTATACCGGTTAAACCACCAATCACCTCATGCTCCCAGCTCTTTTCTGAGGCACAGACGTACCCACTGAACCACTACTGGGTGAATGGAGCAAGAAGAATCCATCTCAACATAGTGCTGAGCTGGAGCAGTTACTAATTGAGCAAAACACTTTTCCTACTGTTTCTTAATTCCGAAAAGCATAGAGGTACTCACTGTTCATATTGAGGAAGAAGAAAAGTTAGAGTAAGGTATCGATTTTAAAAGATTCTATTTTTCTTAAAGGAGTAATCTCTTAGCTGATCCTCCCATGTTTCTCTCAAAATTCTCTACCTTAGAAATTGCTGGATGAGATACTAATCAAAGAGCTTTGAATTCTTCTCTGAAAGTCTCTAAATATGAAAATCTATGTTAAAATTATTAGAACTTGGAAATACAACACTATCTAGGTATTGTACACCATAACAAAAAGTTTCTCAGTCACATTTAACAGATTAGACTCATTGATTATTTTAAGATCAACAACCCCTTCGTGATTGGCATTTTATCAAATTAAAATGTATTCTAGTTTACACACTCAGTTTTGTATACACTCTGAACATGAGAGTATAATATACATACCAAATGTTGACATTAGAGCTTTGTGTAGACAGAAAGTTTTTCCTCAAAAATAGATACAACTAATGAGGCATGTTTCAAAACCTTATATGAAACTATCTTTAGCTTCTGCCAAGAATTCCAGCAGAAATTTAGATTTTTTTTTGCAGTCTATCTTAAAACAGGAGATAGACAAATAAACATCTTCTGAAGATTTGTTTTCTGTAAGATTTTATTCATGAACAACCCTTACGAATCATGTATTCTACAAACTTCTTGGACTCTCTTCAGCTTTCACCCTGATCAAGTATAAAAACCAATCCCACCAAAGGTGGCCTCAAAGAGCAATTTTATTCACTGGAGTTGAATAATGGACACTTAGTACTATTAATTCCTATCTTACAACCCTTCAGAGCCTAGATTAGCGTATCAGTTTACCCTTCCCAACTTTTCTTACTGCTTTATGACTCCCTTATTCTTTAAACATGCTTACCACACAAAACATTCGTAGAATCTGAACTCTGTGCCGGATGAAGACAGAAAAAATTATTTCCCTATACGTCCAATTCATACAAGCTCCCATACACATGTCCTGCTTTATGTTCATCAATCTCACTTTCAACTCCAGAAACACAGGGAGGTCAGAGTTCTAGTTCCTAGAATTGGCCTTTTATGGAACAAAAGCTACTCCTCTTTTGTATACCTTGAAATAATATTCTTTGGCAAGAGCCTGGAAAGATATTATGTGTATATTTCAGGGTGTTATACATACACACATATACACATATGTGAAAACAGTATGTATATAGATAGATATGTATATATGTATATATACATATATATACACACGAAAAACATAATAGATAATTATCTTTCTTCTTTTTTCTTTTTTTGGAATTTAGATCTCACACCACTCTCAAAAAGAGTTTAGAGAGGAAAATACTTATAATTCAACTTCTCCAAAGGAGACCCGTATAAGATTATTCATGATGAGAACTCATTCAAAATAGTTTTAAATGTCAAAATAATGGACCTTTACTGCTTTCATCCAGCCTGCTTTCCCAAAATGTTTAGTGAACTGGATCTTTCCACTAGATATTTTCTCTAGATACTAAGTCTAAATATAGATTTTCCTTCATTTCCCCCACCCCAACCTTTTTAGTTCTATGCTCATCACATTCCTGGTCTTCCATGGACAATCACACTTGAGCCAACAGTGACTTTGTGTCTCACTCAATGAGACTTAGCTACTAAAGGAACTTATAGCCAAATTCAACCACAGATAGGTTCTTCTCACACTGGAGTCTAAAGAGTTCTATGCAGGCAACAGGGGGAAAAAAGCACAGGACAAGGCCTCTCGACTCTCTTTAGGAGATAATGGCTCCAGGCCTCTTGTTCTTTAGTTCCTCTCCTCTGAAACTCCTGGATTGTTTTCCACTTAAAGGCCAAGCTACTGCTCCCTTAACTAACGTCAAAAGCAAGACAACCACAGCTGCCGGAAAACAAACCAGAGAATGGTAAACTAGCCAGCACTGAATTCTCAACAGTATCCATTAGCTTGCTGATTCACATTACTTATTCCCACTCTAAAATACAAAAAGCTAGGCAATGGGAAACCACAGCACATTTAACCTGAAGCTTTGAAATGTGTACGGAAGACAGCAATACATGAAGTCAACACAGGGAACATAAGTTTAGAGCTATGGCAAGCTTGGAGAGTTTCTGGAACCAAAGATCTTACTTTGACCTTCACAGCTATTTCAGTCAGCAAAAGTAGCAGTTATAGAGGAGAGAAAGCAATCATAAAATTTCGACGAGCATTTCTCTAGAGGAGTTTTCTTTCCTTTAAGGAATTCTTTTCAATTTATTAAGTTATCTCTCTCCTTTTTAGCAAGGTGTTTTAGAATGTAAGAATTTACCGAAGTGATAAGTAACCTACTGGGAATTAAACCAAAATGCACACTGAGCTGTTGTCTTTAAAACCACATGTCTTTAAATTCCTTGGTTGTTAACATTTATTCCAAAGAGAGGAGGTCTTAACTTTCATTGATTCTCACTAGGTAATAACTGGACTATTTTGAATTGCATTTCCCCCTACCTTGACAACTTAATTGACCTGTTAGAAGTGTAATTTACTATATAAATATGATCGAAAAGTATTAAATTTTATATAAAAATCATGAGAGTCTATGTCCTAAAAGGATGATATGGAATAAAAATTAGATAAAAATGGTTTTAAGAAACCCAAATGTAAAAGTATGATGCTATAATTTCTATTCCAAAACCTTTATTCCAAAGCCTTAACCCAATTGTCTACCTCAGAAGTATCATGGCCGTCCACACAGTGACTCTCTTTGGAATTACTTGTTTACACAAGAAAACTCATCTCAGATGTAGCATCTGTTTCTCACTAAGGCTTAGCTTTCACCTAATTCTCCAAATGGGTTGACTGAGGTTCAAGAATGTGAGGTGACTCACTCAAGATCATACAGTGAATCCAGGGCAAGCAGCCTCTCTCCCTTGAGTAGTAGATGTATATCTTGGTACAAAACTCAATTGATGCTGTTCTCAGGCCTGTGACACATACTGACATCTACTCGAAAACCTCAGTTATTGACTAAATCACCTGACATCTTTATATTTTTAAGTGTATCAGAAGGAAGGGGAAAACACCATGGAATTTGAATACATTCACCAGGTCTCCTTTATTAAATTATATGTCTTGACTCCAGAAGCAGTGTAACCTAAAATATTTGAGTATGAAACCCACAGGTAATATTATATACCTTGTATAATGCAGCAAGAATGTAGTAAAGGCGAAAGAATATGTGTGGAGTATATTAAAAGGTAAAAAAACATCAGCAAACATCTGTTTACATAGCCCTACGTATTTATTTCATATGAAATATTTTACTGTCTCTATATACTATGAAAAACTACTTATACACACTAATTCTTGCTTGGATAATTTATTGTTTTACATTACTCATTGCAAGGAAGCCAAATAATACTTAAGTTTACACTAAATCCAAAATGATTGTATTTCAAGGAAATTAATGGTGCCATAATAGAAGTATAAATCTACATATACTCAGCCAAACTAAAATAAGTATTCTTACAAATTGCCACTGGATGAACTTACAGATTTTTCTATCAATAAGCCTGTGCATTTCAACATTTTTTTTTTCATTTTAATCATGAGCTTTAGTTAAATGTCTGTGTACATATAGATATATAGCTACATACAGATATAGAATTGCTTCTTTTCTAAAGTACAACAAATAGAATTATTCACATTTTCTACAGCACTTTCCAAAGAATAATATCTACTTGATCCATTACTATAAGAAAAGCTTTGAATCAAGCAACAAGTAACCACAGAGGTTACTTTTAGACTTACTATTTTTCTACAGACTTAAAGTTGTAAGTTCAGATGTTTCTACATACTATAACTATCTATGATTGAGTTGGTGATTCCTAAGTCTGGCACTGTAACTAAAATGTTCTCTTCTATAACTTCCAATGGGTGTCATATAATTCTTCTGACATTCCCACCAAAGAACTGCTCAAATTACCTTCTACTTCATTTTAAATAAAAAAATAAATGGGTTATGTCAGATGCTAACATTAGAGAAGCATGATACAGGGTAAAGAAGATATGAAACTCTTTGGATTATATCTTTGCAACTTTTCCATAAACAAAATTTTCCATTAAAAAAGTTTAATTTAAAAAAAAGCATGTTCTGTATCATCTTGAAGAGGAATGGAGTGATGGTGAATATGAAAATAATCAGGTTCTGAGGGCAGAAAAAGACAGGGAATTCTTTGGAGTAACCCCATGTTTTCTTTCATGATTTTGATGAAACATCTGCAGTCATACCAAAAGTATGCCCAAGTCTTTCCATAAAGATGACTTGTCATGAATGTTCTTCAATCACCTCAAAGTAATTCTGACAAATCATTCAGCAAACGAGTCTGGAGCACTTGCTGTATCCCAGATATCATATTGGGTCCTGAAGCTATGAGGTGGTAAGTATGGTTCCTACACCTGGGGAGCTAACACTGCAGAGGGGATAGGTGTAGACAACATGCAATGAGAACCCCTCACCCAGTGATACTGTACTCTTGGTGAGCATTCAGGAAAGCTCCACAAAATAGTTTATCTTTTAACCCAAGGGTTACAAATCTTATACTTGATAGCACTGTCTAGTTTACAAAATGGCCTCAGATAATTTTTCACCTCCCAGCCTCATCGGAGACAAATAATGCCAGATGGACAGCTTTTTCATTCCCATGTTACTGAGAAGAGTTACAACCCAGTTGCACCTGAGGCTCAGAGTTTCATTCATGTCCTATGAACTCCTCATTTGTACTTGCTCTATGGCTTTCTACCTTCCTAGGTGGGGATCTTGCCAGACTCCTTCCATAAAGATTCCGTTCTTTTTTTAAGTGAATGCCTGATGGATTTATTTTTCCTTGGCCTTTCTTCTCTTACCACCTATTTCTCAAAACAAGGTAAATAATGAAAGTTACTCTAGTTTTAAATCAAATCTCACTTACCAGGATAGGAGGTTCGCTTTTGAAAATAAGTGATTCTCTTAGAATAAAAAGTCCTCTAAGTAAATTAGACATATTTGGGGAGTTAATTTAATCTTTTCAAGTCATTCATTACTTTTTAGTGTGCTAAAGCTCCTCACATATGAAAAATATTCTGCATTATTGTGCTTCACACAACATATTAGTTTACTTCTTTTATATGCCAGGTATGATGCCGAACCCTAGTGATGCAAAGATAAATAAAAAATAGGATCTTCCCTAAGGGAGATCCTGGTCTAATGCAGGTAGGAAGATGGATGATTATAACATATCTGAGAATAATTATTACATATGTATGTCCAGGACCTTAAGAGGACTTGCAAGGAGTTCCTAAAGCAGAGGGTTGGAGGGAAGCATTTTAAGCTAAATTAGAAGCAAAGGTTTGGAGGTGGGAGTGTAGCTGGTCAGGGAATCTGGAGTAATTTAGAAAGGCTCACTATGGAGGGAGTGGAGGGAATGAAGAGAGATAAGATTAAGGATAAGTGGCTTTGCATATCAGGCTAAGGATCACAGGCTTTATTCTGAAAATGAGGCACGGAAGGATTTTGAGCAAGAAAGCTGTGATCAGAGATAATGTGAAAGAGACAAAGATCACTCTAACTGCAGCATAGAGAGCCGACAGGAGCAGAAAGAAAACGAGAATCAGAAATAAGTGAGAGTTCCACGGTTCATTAGTTGTGTATGACACCCAGTGCTCATCACAACACCTGCCCTCCTTAATTCCTATCCCCCAGGGCCCCTTCCCCTACCCCCACCCTTATGCAACTGATGACTCTTGAACACTATATCAAAAACTAACAATGTACTCTATGTTGGCTAACTGAACATAATTTTTTTTTAAAGTAGGAAAAAAGAAAGAAAGAAATAAGTGAGAAGAACAGAACAATAGCTAGGAACTCACTGATGAGAATAAACCTCTTTGACCAGGTCATGATAGCTACCGCAGAGAAGTAGGAGTCCAAAGCTACCAAGGAGACCAACATAATTTGGGAGACAATCGGATGTGAGTGGAAAGGAGAGGTATAGAGAAAAGAGGATTGAGGGGTCTCCCAGGTTGCCAGCTTAGGTAGACTGAGGGGGGCTGCTCTCGGAGATTGCTGGGAGATTAGACTCACTTTTGGGAGGAGGAGGGAGAGCCAGGAGGAGGAGGGAGAGCCAGTACGAGCAGATGAGGCATTTAGCTCAGGACATGCTGAGGTAGATGCCTGCTTATCTGCTTGAGTCTACAACTCAGAAAAAATGTCTGTGATCATAATATTTGGGACCCATGTGCTATGCTAATACTTGGGTTGGGTTTCTGAAAACTGTGTGCACTCTGAAGTCAAGGGCTGAGGTTTCAGAGAGTAAGCCAGAGTCTGCATCAGGGATTTACCCCTATCAAAGCCTTGACTTTCCCATCTGTTATTACCTATCACATATCAATCACTGCTGCAAGGATAAAACAGTGTGTAAGATAAAAAGCCTGGTATTTAGCATAGAAAGGGAACATCATAATTGTACATTATCATGATCTTTCAAAAATGCTCAAAGCAAATCTAACACATTTTATAAGGGCTTTTCCTCTAAGAAAGAAGAGTAAGTACCTATCATTTCAATTATTTGATTATTTTGTATATTTATGCTGTGATTCCTCAAGGTTTTTAAAAAGCGGATTTTACTGCTTTCTGGCTCAATATATGTTAAAATTAATTTTGAAATTTAATATACAATAAGAAATTTAATTCTAAGCAAATGAAATCCTCGCACTTTATAAAAAGTTAATATTTTGTGCTATTACAAACTATTCTGAGTTTTACCACTTGTATATATTAGAGGTTAAGGTGAGTGAGAAAAAAATGTGGAGGTACCCCAGCTTTGAACTGCCTAATTATAAGTTTTGGTTGGTAATTTCCCATTCTGAAAAGGACAGAGATGATAGTCCAAAAATTTCAGCTGGACTTAATAAGCTCACACTCTAAAATATAACAGAGTAGAACGCCCTCCCATCTTACTTGAGAGCTCATCCGTAAGAATTCTCTTCAGCCATTCTTCCTACTAAAGGTCATTGGACGGAAACTGGAAGGTCTGGTGGCTTTTTTCTTTTTTTCACCAACTTTCTGTGCTACAATTTTAAAAGTCTGGATGTAGCACAATCAGAACTCCTCAACTACAGAACATAAATTTTTAGTACTTGTTGTTCTGGAATCCAACAGAAGAAATATTTGGCTTTTGCTTGGCCCCATCCCATTAGCATTAATAGGTTGTTTTCATTGGAGTTGTCTTCAAAAAAGATATGGATATGAGAAATGATATATTTAAACACCAGTTTTCAAACTAAGGTCATGAAATGCAGCTTTTAAAAAAAATGAAATAGAATTAACTGGACTATAGTAAAGTAGAATAGAAAATATCAGACTGCACCCACTATAGAAAAGGTAAATACTATTGGGGGAGGTCTTTTATTCATACATTGTATACGATATTGATAGATAAACAGACATGTAGAGAGTCATAGATATATCTGCATGTCTTTACTGGGTCACAATACATGTTTATTGTAGTTAAATGTTTGAAGGCCAGAGTGTTGTGAATTATACACCATAAGACAAGGAAACTAGAAAAGATATAATACTGCCCCCCAAATTCTTTTCCTTGCAAATTTATGCCAAACTTGCTTTCTAAATCTGTCTCAAACTTCATTTTTACAACAGAAATGTCCTCTGCTTAAATATGTTAAACACTGTTCGTTAATGATCCTGACCACAATAACAGTAACCCCGCTCTGTTCATAATATACTCTGCAAAAGGATTTCAAATCAACTACTTAATTTCATTCCCTTTACTTTTCAGCAATACTGCAAACCAAAAGGAGAAGCAGCAGCAGCTCTATTTGCACTGAAGCACAGAGAGGCCAAGTGATTTGACTCAGGTAACTCAGTAGCAAAACTACATGCATAAAACTGGTCACTTAAATCACAGTCCTGCTACTCTGGACTGTGCAGCTTCATGCTACACAGCTGCAATTAGTTTGCCACTGTTTATCTCATGGGTCTTTGTCATTTGTTTTGGGTTGAAAGCTCTGTCCACAAAAGAGTCCAAAATATTTGGGAAAAGGCAAGGAGAAGGAACACACTGAGATGACTTCAGGATTTAGGAGTTTGTAAGCTGTCAACTGTATTTTCACCCAAAACTGAGGCTTCGACTGCAACTCGCTAGCAGCCAATCTGCCTTGTAGAGGTCTTTTCATTCCAAAGACAACCCCAGGGCCCACAATCAATACACCACCCAATTAATACTGCTTAATTGAAATGAAAACTGCAACTTGCCAGGCCATTTTTATGTGGAAATTCATGGTTATAGTAGACAGATTACAAATTAAAAGAGAAACAGATATGGAGTTGGGGATGAAGGGAGAAGCTAGGAGTCTTTGAGGAAGCATCCAGTATAATCATAAAAAATGAGCTGGAGAACTTCCCCTATTTTTGCAGGTTCTGGAACAGAGACTGGGAACTATCTGACCTACATATGTCTAAAACTCCCTGGCAGGATATGCTTATTTGATAAGAGATTTAAGAACTACTGATATGAACATTTAAATAGGTTTGTAGGTAAATTGCATTTGTTACATTATAACATTATATATGTCTAGAAAATTGCCTGTTTTTGTAAATTTTCTGTAAGTTTTCCACAGAATTTACTGATTTGTTCAGTCTCTTTGGTCTCGAATTTTCCTTTTTTCATTCCTAATAATGCTTAGGGTTTGGGTTTGGATTGTGGTATTTTTTTTTTTTCTTCACCATTTTTGGAGAACAAATATATTTTATCAATACATTTAAAGAATGACCTCTTGATTATTCTACTATTTTGAACTACTTTGTAATTCACTAAAATATATCTATGATTTTCTTCACTTTGATATATTTGAGTTAACTCTATTATTCTTCTTAAATTTGAGAATAGCTATTACATTTTGAAATGTTTTCTTTTTTTAAAGATTTTATTTATTTTTGAGAGAGAGAAATTAAGAGAATGAATGGGAGGAGGGGCAGAGGGAGAAGCAAACTCCCCACCAAGCAGGGAGCCCAGTGCTGGATTTGATCCCAGGACTCTGGAATCATGACCTGAACCAAAGGCAGATGCTTAACTGAGTCACCCAGGTGCCCGAAATGTTTTCTAGACAGAGAGATAGATATGTGTGTGTGTATGTATATATATATATATATATATATATATATATATATACACATATATATATATGTGTATATATATATATAAAAATACATTTATCTATAAACATATATATAGGTTTGGTTATTAATTCCATTTTATATAGCATTGATAAAAATATGGTCTGTATAATATTTCCTATTTGTGTTTACTGAGCCCATTTTGCAGCCTACAAAGGGTCAAATTTTGTAAAGATACCATATGTGTTTGAAATAATATAAATTCTCTAATTTGAAAGTTCAGACTTCTATAAATATCCCTTATACCTATCCATTAAAGTTAACCAATTATGTAGTTCAAATCTGTATCTTTACAGATCTTTTTCTCTCACACACACAAAGTGTGTACTTAATATTCCACTGTCACTGAGAAACTAAACATTTCTCCTTATAATATTTCTCCTTGTAATATTATGAGCTTGAACTTGAGAGTTATGTTTTCAGACACATATACCTTTCAGAATTATTATATATTCCTTGTGAAAGCTATCAAGCTGTCTTTTACCACTATATTAGGGTCTGCCTTAAGACTTTTTCCCATAAAGCCTATTTTATATAACAGAAATACTACTACACCAGATTTCTTTTGATTAGTATTTTCTCAGTAAATCTCTCTTTCACTACTTGTATTCTTTCATCATGTTTTAAGCTTTTTTCCTGTAATATAGCATATGTCTGAAGTTTTATGCACTTCTTTTTTAAAAATATTTTTAAATTTTAACAGAAAACTGGAATTACAGTCAAAGAACATTTTTTTGGTAATTCTAATATATTTTTTTTTAGTTTTAATTTTTGTTATTAACATATAATGTATTATTAACCCCAGGGGTACAGGTCTGTGAATCGCCAGGTTCACACACTTCACAGCACTCACCATAGCACATACCTTCCCCAATGTCCATAACTCAACCACCCTCTCCCTACCCCCCTCCCCCCGGCAACCCTCAGTTTGTTTTGTGAGATTAACAGTCTCTTATGGTTTGTAAAGAACAATTTTTTCTGAATGATTTGAGAGTAAGCTGGAAATATCATGTTCCATAACCCTGAAATACTGTAGCGTACAATTCCTACAAACAGAGCATTTTCCTACACAAACACAATACAACCTTCAAAATCAGGGAATTAGCACTGATACGTTGCTAGGATGTAACCCACAGACCCCATTACCATTTCAGCAGTTGCCCCAATAACATCCTCAATGGCAAAATTATCCAATCCAGGGCCACATAGCACATCTAGCAATGTCTGTTTTTCTCTTTTTAATTGAAATACTGACTTGACTCTCCTTGATACTCATGACCTTGACATTTTCAAAAATTAAAACTAATCATTTTGCAGATGTCACAAAATTTAAGTTTGTCTAATGTTTTCAGGTTAGACGTTTGGGGCAGTAATGTTACAGAAGTGAGGCAGTGTTTTCCTGATCACACCCTACTAGACGGTACGTTGGTTTGATTTGTCCCTTGACAGAGGTAGTATCTCCCGGTCTCTCCAGCCTAAAGCTTTTTTCCTTTGAAAGAAGCGAGTCTTTGAGACTAAGTCAGTGTTGCATTCTTCATCAACTTTTCACCCACTAGTCCTAGCATCTGTTGCTATTTTGTGACGGAACTGTCGGTGTGGTGGTTGCCAAATGATGATTCTTAATTCCATCAACCCACGTGTAGTTATTAGTTGATACTCTATTCCAACAAAGAGCTTTCTCTTCTCCCCATTTATGCATTTGTTTATTGATACTTATATAGACAAATGGCTTCCTATTTTAGCCAATGATTATAACCCATTACCTGCATTACTTTGATGCTCAAGTCATTCCGATATTTGGCTGATGGGAGTGTCTTCATGCTGCTTCTGCCTATATCATTTTCTGAGCATTTTCTCACTCTTTGATACAAGATTTTCCATGCTCATCTTGTAGTTTGCTTGCTTTGGCCTTGAAACCAAGCATTTCTCCAAGATGCCTTCGTTCATTACGGGTGAGAATTATATTTAGAAATGAAGATCTGCATGCTACACACATATATGACTACTGGTGTTTCACCAACTGAGGAATATGTGTAAGAATGTCCATCTACATTTGTATCTGTTTTTCATCCAACTGTATATATCACACTACATACCTCCAGTCTAGCACCACAGGATTAATTCCAGCTTCTTTTCCTTTCCATATTTGTAACCCCATCATGAGAAATCTGACTTCCATTGTATTAGTCTGTCCAGGCTACCATAACACAGACTAGGTGGCTTAAACAGCGGAAATTTATTTCTTATAGTTATGATAGGCCAGAAGTTCAAGATCAAGGTGTGGGCCAATGAGTTTCTGCTGAGAGCCCTTTTCCTCATTTGTAATAATTGTTACATAGCAATAGAGAACTAATAAACCTCTCTAACACTTAGCAGAGACTTCATTTCAAACCAATTTCCATCTCCTCAGCTCTAATACATGTATGGCTTCTGGATGGACTTGCCTCTCACTTTCTGATAAGGTGTCTACATGAATTTCTTCAAATCCCTTCCCCTCCACAAACATTTCTTTAGTGTTATTTTGTCTTTACTTATTCACTTATTCCTTCTACCTGTCAGAGAACAAAATATCTCTTCAATGCCAATTTTTTACACTTACGCTTTTATTCTCTTTTCCTTCTGTCTCCTCTCGACATTTTTCCCAGAAAGAAAAATCCCTGTATTTTCACTGATGTATTTTCAACACAGTCTCATCACTCATGTGTGCTCACACTGTCCTCTCTCCTCCTGGGTCAGCCTAAAAAATCTAAGTTCACGTCTCTTCCCTTGTTAAGCTACTATCAAATCTCTCCTCACTTTTATTTTCACTCTTTAACTTTTCCAATATGTATTCGTAATACTTGGATACTTGCAATACTAAACTACTGTTAATCCCTTAAAATCTGGCTTCAGCCTTCATCACTCTGTGAAACGACTCTTTCCAAGATCACTGAGGGACAAATTGCCAGATCTCAAGTGTCTGTTTAGCTGCCATCTTTCTCAGCCTCTCGGGGGCATCAAGGATTGCTGACCAACTGCTTTTGGACAACAGGTTTTTCTTCTATCCATGGGATCACTCTTTAAATCTCTATCTGGCTCCTGCCATTCCCTAAACCTAGGTTTTGCACGAAGATGTGTGCAGCTTTTGCTCTTCCCCCTGTGGATCAAAACAAAACAAAACAAAAAACTAACAATGGCTCCCATCACAACCAAAATCAAATCCAATGCTTAACTTGCTTTCCTAAACTGTCCATCTGCTGTGCCTCTTTTACCTTTCCATTACTGAAACCTAGTGAAAGCAAACTATTTCCCAATTCTTATATATTTCCTGAACTTTTATTCTCTAAGCTCAGTTTTCATCCCATAAATCTTATAAACAGTCTAACATTTCTGTCACACACATAAAATGTTTTCCACTACTGTAAATGTTCAGGACCTATATGTCTTTCAGTAGTAATAATATAATGATTAAAATCAATATTTAAAACATATTAGGTATTGTGCTAAGCACTGTGTGTTTATTAACTCATTTAATCTCCAGAACAGCACCATGACCCAGATCAAATGCTACCTCCCCAATGAAGTTGTTCGCATAAACACCACGTACTCTGGAAGACTTTTTTCTCCATTTTGAAGTCTCAGATTCTTTAAGTATTATATCTTTTACAGTTCTAGATGCTTGGTCTCATAGTTACATGCCTTTATCTTATTTATACTTTATCCTCAGCAATAAAGCATTGAGGGCAAGAGTCTTGCTAACACCTTATGGCACAATTAAATCACATCTTTCTTGCCAAAGTTCTGAAATCACCTGTTATAAGAAACCTCCTGATTCTAAAACTCTGTTTTAGGTGTTGCTCATTGTGCCCTCGCAGTTCTTTGCACGTTTTTATCATCTTTTCTCAATCTTATTATAATTGCCTATCTACCTCTATGTGTTCTCTTGAGAAAAAAACAAGGTCTTCTCCCTTTTCTTATTTACAGCATTTGTCACAATACACCACAGAGTAGGTACTCCATAAATGTTTATGGGATGAATAAATGATTATCCCAAGCATGACTATCTGATCTCTCAAGTCACAGGAGATTGCAACCTATTAGCAGAAAGGAAATAATAACTGTTGGGGAAAATAACAATGTTACTGAAGAAGAAAGAGACAATGAAATTTTTAGCTCATGATGTAGTTCAAGATCATCAGTTTTGAGCCATCAATTTTGAGTTCATAAACCAGTATGAACACATTAAATATAATGGGGGCCCTATGTCCCCATACAAAAAATTAATTCAAGATGGATCCTAAGCCCAAACATAAAAGCTAAAAACCATAAAGCTTTTAAAAAGAAACACAAGAGAATCTCCTGGACGCTGGGGCTTTGTCTACAAGTTTCTTAGGGCATAGGAAACAATAACCATTAAATATATATATGTATATATATACATATACATATACATATATATATATACATATACATACAATACACACACACACACACACACACACACAGGGGCTCAGTCAGTTAAGCATCTAACTCTTGATCTCAGCTCAGGTCTTGATCTCAGGGTCATGAGTTCAAGCCCTACACTGGGAGCTTATTTTAAAAAAATAAAATAAATTTGACTTTATATTTTTAAATGACAACTTATTAAAACATATTGTTAAGGAACTATGTAGGTGAGCCACAAATGAGGAGGAAAATATCTGATAAAGCACTAATATACAGTATCAGTAAATAACTCTTCCAGCTCAAAAACAGACAACTCAAAATAACAAAAAAAATAGCGAACAAGCCCACAAAAATCTGCTCAACATTGCTAGTTATAAGGAATAAGTCAATTAAAATAAAAATACCACCCTACACAGTTATCATAGTGATTGAAATTAAAAGACCTACCACCCCCAGATATGCCATCACAGCATCTGAACTTTTCACATATCCTTTGGCATCATTAGAAAATGGCACAACTACTCTGGAAAAGGTACACCAGTTTCTCATAAAATCAAAAATATATGTACTCAACAACCCAGCAATTCCATTCCTAGCTATTTACCTAAGGGAAATGAAAACATAAGTTCACCAAAAAATTAAAATACAGAACCTTTATTGATAATGGACAAAAATAGTAAATAGCTGTGTGTCCACCAAAACAAAAATGGATGAGCAAACTGTGGTATGTTCAGCACTCTGAGCAATTAAAAAAAATACTGACAGATTAAACTAAAATATATCATGCTGCTGGAAACAGAAAAAAAGCTATGCATGAAAGACAACATTCTGTTTGGTTCTATTTACATGGAAACTACAGAATGACAACATTAGAATGTCAGTGGTTGACTCTAAGAAGGTGGGAGTGAAAATTGACTAGAAAGTGCCATGAGGAAATTTTCTGGCTGATGATAATATTCTGTGACTGGAAATAGATTTGGATTATATACATATATGTATTTGTAAAAACCCAACAAACATACTCTAATGATAGTGCATTTCACTGTATATAAATAACTCATCAAAAGTAAAAACTAGTGAAGTCTGATATTAATAATATCAAAATTAGTTAATTTAGAAGGAAGTATATGTACAATTTACATTGAAGTGCATCCAAAATCAGTTAGATGAAAAGGTACAGAGATGGATACATTTGTGTTTACAAAAATAGTAAAACGTTAATAGCAGACCAGGTGGTAAGTACATAAGTGCTCAATGTAAAAGTCTTTCAATTTCTGTTGGTAAAATAAAATGGGCAACCAAAGTACCATGTTGTAGGGAGACGCCTTTCATAATACATCTTTAAGGACTTTTTGAAATGTCTGCCATAGGCAAGAAAGGAAAATCTAAACATCAAGATAAAGCATTGTCATATTTAGGTTACTAATTTATCTGTGAAGTTGAATTAATAGTCCCAAACATTATATTCAGAAAATTCAGAAGCATGGTTGACTAAGAAGATGTCTAATTATTCATTTAGAGAAAATGAGAAGGAATTATTCCAAACTAAAATTGGAATTATTCAATATTCGGGGACAGGGGCTCCAGGAGGAGAGGGAAAAGGTAGCTTTCACAAGTTCTTAACTTTTTTTTAAAACAGTTTTAATCCCTTACTAAACTTCTGCGGTGGTTCTACACACATTGATACTTGAGTTTTTCTAAAATTCCACTTAAAACTAGATAGCAAGTACATCCCTCAAACAGAAAGCCAGTCACTGATTTCTCAGAATTCTTTTCTTTTCCATCTGTGTCCATTCCTGCAATTTCCTTACCCTTTCTCCATAGCCTACTCAATTTCATCCAGTTATCCCGTGTTTTTGAAACATTTTCTTTGTGTGAAGACTAAATCCCCATTTCCTCCTTTTTGATCTCCATTTAGTCTTGATTACAAACCTAACTGAATTATGGTCAGTATTACTAAGCTCCTTCCTCCACCCACTCACCTTATTAGACCAGTCACATCATCTCCTTTTAAAAAAGTTTTTACAATGTCCCACTTATCATGATGCCTTTAACACGGATTAAAAAGAAAAGCCATCATATAATATCTATCTTCCCAGAGTAAACAAATGCTGAGAGAGGAAACCCAGGGATCTCTGAAAATGTTTGGTAGTTTGGGGCTTGGTTAAATACGTAAAACATTCTAGAATAACACTCAAAGAGAGTTCCAAAATCAGTTAAAACTCTTGTTCTCTTCTTCATTAAGGAGACTGGCCAGTGGTTGGTCAAGCAAGGTAATATTAAACCTTAATTCCTCTCTGATTCCAAAATAATTCTCTAACTGGTAGTAATATTTTTAAAATCTTTACAGGAGAGGTGCCTGGGTGGCTCAGTGGGTTAAGCCTCTGCCTTCAGCTCAGGTCAGGATCTCAGGGTCCTGGGATCAAGCCCCACATCGGGCTCTCTGCTCAATGGGGAGCCTGCTTCCCCCTCTATCTCTGCCTGCCTCTCTGCCAACTTGTGATCTCTGTCTGTCAAATAAATAAATAAAATCTTTAAAAAATAAAAATAAAATCTTCACAGGAAACACAAGTAGATAAATGGAAAGGATATCCGCTATTCCCATCTTGATTAGTCAAAAGCACATTCTGAAACCTCTCTTCCTATATCCGTTTAAAGAAGTTCTATAAATAGTTAAGGTGCCTAGACTGAAAAAATAAGAAATTTTTTACTTTAGCTATTATATAAAAACATGAAACCATAAATGTTAAAGCTAAATAGAGTGACCTTTTATTCCACTATCTCCTAAATAGCTTGGTGCAGATCTTCTGTTCTATGGGATGTTATTCAGTGTAGTTCCCCAAGTAATAAGGTGTGAGGTGGTAGATTCAATCAGGTTCAAGTCCAGAATAAACTAGGGTAAATTGTAGTGACCTCTTTGAGAGAGTAATTCATCTTTTCTGCTGTCATTTTATCTGCAAAGAGGTGAGGTGATTAGCCTAGATGATGAATCACAAATCTAGACACAGGTCTAAAACCAAGCACAAGGCTAGTTACAGTATATTTTAATACACCCCATTAATTTAATAATCTGTCATTAAATATAATACCCACAAAGGTTTGTATGGTATATCCTGCTAACACATATGACATTTCCTTTCATCTCTCTGTGAGAGAACAAATCAGATATTTTTTTCTTTTAGAGTATTCTGGTGCTTATCCACCGAAACATGGACATTGTCAGGAAAAAGTTAACACAAAGATTTTTGTATTTCCCCACTTTCTGTTCTCTCTCCCTAATCAAAACCCGAAACAAACCAAAGAAGCTCAAGTACAGCATCTCAAAAAGTCCCTGCAAGTCCCTTTATAAAAAATAAAGATTTTAATTAGAATTAAGCCTTCAGAATTAAGACCGACTAAAAGGTAACAGTTGGTGCGATTTCTCCATTTCCATGTCATATGAAAAATAATCTAGCTCTTTTCTTAATAAGTAGCCAACAAAAAGATCACACTTCAGCAATGTTTCCAATGATGGTCTGAACAGGTAAATCCAAAAATAGTTGTCTGTGTCAAGCTGGCAGAAGTCATTCCTCAAGAGCTCAAGGAGACAAAGCCAAAACAGTGAGAGTAAAAGAAGGAAGTGATAAATGGGAGAAAAACTACTTCAAAGGTTCTCTATTCCATGTCTTCTGATGGTGAAATGAATAGCATTTCTCAAGTTATTTTACTTTGTTAGGAGATATTTTCATAATCTGGATCATTTGGATTCTTTGCCACATAAATTATTAGCAGAAAAGATTACTCTCCCAAAGGTATCACTAGAATGAACTCTGATTTATTTATTCTGGTCCCTTTTTAATCTCTGAAAGCCTCCTTCCAATATTTGCTCCATGCCCCAGGCACCAAGAGTAAAAAGCATATCCGTTTTTCAGGTAGATGACCCCTCACTAAGAGTAGACAGAACATGACTCAAATGAATTCAGATTCCTTTTGACTAGGAAAATGATTCAATAACAGTCTCCATCATTTGGTCAAAAATGGATGCTGTATCATTGCAAGGCTAATTCAAAAAATGGGAAAGAAGATATAGGTGTTCCCCTCTCATCGTTATTCTCTTTTTGAAAGAGTAGCGCTCAAGTCCACATTGACTCCTCTGGTATTACCCTCCAGGTAACCAACAAAAATTGGATTTTTGCTTAATCAACCAGCCTAATTAAGGCTTCTGTTCAGATCTTTGGATGACAAGGCAGAGTGTGGCTTCAATCAAATTGCTGGTTGACTCTTCCATGGGCCTAAATCATACCCAGTAATGTAATCAAACCAGTTTGGCTAAATTACACACCATATATCAGGAAATGGCTTTTCTAGGTCACTAGCCTACACACAATCTGGCATTAAAGTATAGCAGATAAAAAGAAATGTTTTAAAATTTCCAAGAAACTCACATGCACTACTTAAGCTTTTAACTAATAAGAAACTATTAGAAGAAAAAAAGAGAGACATGAAAGCATAACAACATTGTGTCCATCCCAAATGTCATTAGCTACAATCTTTAATCAGGCACTCACTCCAGTTACTGGGCGGTATTGCCAACCTCCCAGAGGGAAGTCAGCCGCAGACCAAGAATGAGAAAACCAATTTGAAAAAAAAAAAAAAAAAAAAAAAAAAAAAAAAAAAAAAAAAAAAAATAAAAAAAAAAAAAAAAAAAAAAAAAAAAGAACCTGAATGATAACTGAGCCCAGATGGGGAGAAAGGTTAACTCTGGAACTGGTCCTATTTAAAGGCCACCAGTAAATTTAAGCCACAGAGAGACTTGCCTAAATAGGGAAAATGCTGTGTTTTCTTCCCTATAGTAAAAAGGGAAATGAACATACTCAATTTGACCCACCAGCAGCCTTTTCCCAAGTTTTAGTGTGGAACATAAGGTCCATGAGCAGGAGTTATAGGCTTACTACTGCAGCGGGGCAGTGTAGGAAAGAAGCAGCTGTTTCTTATTATTTGCGTGTATTTTTCTTATGGCTAAAAACGTGGGCAGGGTGCCATGGTGTACTGCTGTGCAGACCTCCCAAAATGGCAAGGGCAGAGCACTGGCTTTCCCCTGCTACCATCAAGCATGTGATCAACAAGATATCCATCCAAAGAAACTCCAGCAGAAAAGAGACCTGTGGCATAGCCATTGGTGTGTGGCTCTATAAAAGAAGAAATGAATTGAGGGATGGCTTTTAAAAGGGATATTTTAAAGTTTCATTACAAATAATATCAAGAAGAATTGGACTTTAATATAATCAAATATGAAACATTAAGTCTTTCAATCCTATGTGCCTTACATTTTTAAAGGACATGAGCTATGACAAAATAGACACTACCAAAACCATGATTGGGCAGAGAGGGCCGAAGAGGTAAACACCCAAACCGCTCTCTCATCCTCCCACAGATCTCCTACGAACACCTCCCTCTGCACACACCCATTTGGATGTGGAGGACAAAGCAGCCCAGGGATATAGTGCAGAGAAGATCCGAGGGTGGATGGAGGGGGGCAATGATGAATATTCTCCATGTTCCACCAAGCTCTATTTTCAACATGGCATTGAGACTGATTCCTTTTTAAACCTAGGTCAAAAGTGCCAACCACCCTTTTGCTTACCCCCCTCCGATGACGTCCCATAGCAACAAGAGGAAAACTGGAAACTTCACCAGGTCTGCCCTCACCTTGACTCAGCCTTCACTCTAAGGTCCCTCTGCAGTGCAGCATACCCTGATTGCCCTACTTCATACTTTGGCCCCCACCCCTGACCCAGCTGCCTATCCTGCAGGATTTATTTGTCCTCATTGCACTATCACCAGTAGCCTGACTACATGTTTGACTTTTTTGTTATTGTCTATCGCTTCCTTACTAACATGTAAGTTCCAGAAGCACACTTTGTTTTGTGCTTAGATACAGAACACCTAAAACAATGCCTGGCATCCGGGAGCCATTTAAGGTTTGTTGACTAGATAAATGAAACAATGCTCTAATGAGCATTGAATATATTTAATGTTAGTATGCTTTCTGATCATTAAGTATTATTTATTTATGGACAACAATCAGTATCTACTATTAATTGACACGGCAAGATAAGTTCTTCCAAAGTTTAATTATAGGATTGTATTTAATGTAGGTTAAGGGACAAATTAACAATTCTCAACATTCTTCATCAAATCAAGCAGCCTTAAAACCGAACAAATTGCTTTAGACAAGGAAGAAATGACATCTCTTTGATTTTAGGAACAAACTTTCCCCCTTTTAATGTGGAGTTGTAAAGGTCACAATGATTGACCTAGTAATTACCAAAGCCCACAAACACTCCCCAGTATTTATCTTTCCTGACTTCTCTGAGTTATCTGACACTCTTGAGCATCTCGTCCTTCGAAAAATTACTTAGTGATTTGATTTGCTATAGTTTACCAAATAGGTGGGAGACTAATTCTTTAGTAAAATTAAATCTACTTTGTTAAATCTTTTTTGTTAGTATTAAAGTAGTAAACGTTACAACTTAAAATGTAAAGTGGCATTGTCTAATGACATAGGGAGTACATGTCATTGTAAAAACTAAATCCGGAAAATAAAGAAAATTCAAATCCCACTAGAAATAAGCAATTTAAAAGCTTGATGTATATTATAATAATATTTATAAAATAATTTTCACTTAAAAATATTATATTTATTCTGGTTAAAATATATGCATACACTTTTATACACTATTTTGATGTATTTTACCTCATTGGGGGAATGCATAAAATTTATTTAACCCATGCATCATTGTTACGCATTGAGATTATTTCCATTTTTTTCTAGTTTAGTATATCTAGATTAACTTCCTTGAATATATGTTTTTGTATAATTAACCCACCATATCCTCAAGAATAATTCTTGGAAAGTGAATCACTAGGCTACAACATCTATAAAAAGGAAGAATACTGACTGACTTTTCAATATATATTGTTCTTTTGCTTATTTATGTTTTTACTTATTGCTTTGGTTTTTGAACATTGCTGTGGCTAGAATCCCCAGAATAATTTCATAGTGAGCAAACATCTTGCTTTATTCCTGACTTTATGAGAAATCCCTCTTGATACTAATTTTTAAATAGCTTTCTTGAACTTAGAAGCAGATAGTGAATATACTGAACACACAACTATGGAATTTAATATTTTTTTGAACAGAAGTTACAAACCATTTACCTCTTTGATGAATATAGCCTACCACTTGGGTTTGCTTGCCACAAATATTTTGTTTTTTAATTGAGCTAATAAAGAGATTTTCACATTTAAAATTAACTTAAATTTTCATTTCTTGGAAAAATCAAAAGATCAAGCCACACTTAGTCTGCATCCTTGAGGGGACAAAAATGGCTAGAACTGAGTAGCCACTCACACATTCTAGCTGATCCTGGTTCCACAATTCATATACTATATGCATATATACTTGCATTCAAATCATTTCACTCATATATATTTCCTGCCTCATCAATATTGGCATTGGAATTTTGGTCCCTATTCCAAACCATAAATCTCAAAGAACTCCACAGGATTCTATTAGATCAAGGTATCATAATTTCTTTAAACCAATGACAATTTTTCAACATTTATTTTCTATTGTTTCAACTTTAAATATATTCTTATGTATAACACTGATTACTTACAAGAAAAATCTCAGTTGTAGAATTATTGGTATGTCTATTTTGAAAGCTTTAGGTAAGTACTGCCTAGTATCTTATAAAAATTTGTAGGTAAAGGACCTTGACTGGTCTGGGTTAAGAATCATGCCCATCCATCACTGGTCCAGTTAACTGGATGTAATTCAAACACTGCTGGGAGAAAACTCTTAGGGGAGTTTTGAGGATGTGAATGAAGACAACCGAAAGAGTTTCTTCCATATGAGGTTGAACAGGTTTGTGTTATCATATGCCATTTGAATTACTACTTTTTAGAATTGCCAATTGGTATTATTCTTTGCCCATTTTACAAATGGTGTGTTCATCTATTTCTTACTAACTTGAAAGTACTATTTATTAAATATATTATCTCCTTTCCACATATATTACAAATTCCCCACTGGTTGTCATATATATTTTCATTTGTTACACTACTATTACTGCTACTTCTCCTCCTCCTCTGCAGGGTTCTTTTAGGGTTCTTTTTTTTTTTTTAATGTTCAGTTAGCCACCATATAGTACACCATTAGTTTTTGGTGTAGTATTCAATGATTCATGAGCACATTCATGAGCATGTAGTGTTCAATGATTCATGTTCCTTATAACACCCAGTGCTCATCACAATACATGCCCTCCTTAATACCCATCATCTGACTATCCTATCCCCCCACCTACCTCCCTTTCCACAACCCTCAGTTTGTTTCCCAGAGTCCATAGTCTCTCATGGTTTGTCTCCCTCTCTGATTTCTCCCTCTTCAGTTTTCCCTCCCTTCCCCTATGGTCCTCGGTCCTCTGTGCTATCCCCTATGTTCCATATATGTGTAAAACCACACAATAATTGTCTTCCTCTGTTCAACTTATTTCACTAAGTATAATGCCCTCCAGTTCCATCCATGTTGATGCAAATGGTGGGTAGTCATCCTTTCTCATGGCTGAGTAATATTCCATTGTATATACATACAACATCTTTATCCATTCATCTGTTGAAGGGCATCTCAACTCTTTCCACAGTTTGTCTATTGTGGACATGGCTGCTATAACCAATGGCGTGCAGGTGACTCTTCTTTTCACCACATCTGTATCTTTGGGGTAAATACCTAGTAGTGCAACTGCTGGGTCATAGGGTAGCCCTATTTTTTACTTTTTGGGGAACCTCCATACTGCTTTCCAGAGTGGCTGCACCACCTTGCATTCCCACCAACAGTGTAAGAGGGTTCGCCTTTCTCCACAGCCTCTCCAACATTTGTTATTTCTTGCCTTATCAATTTTGGCCATTCTAACTGGTATAAAATCGTATCTCAGTGCGGTTTTGATTTGAATTTCCCTGACAGCTAGCAATGTTGAACATTTTTTCATGTTCTGCGGGGTTCTTCTGAGGATTATATAAATTTTTACGTGTAGAAAACAATGCCTGGAGCACAGAAATACATGGAGTGCAATAAACAATAGCCGTTATCTTTTGTTTTTATGCTAAAAAAGGCCTTCTGCCTATTTTACAATTTCATTTGAATTATCTTCTCATTTTATTTTTTTCATATTTTCCATTCTTTCTTTAATTCTTATCCAATTATTTCAGTACATAGTATGAGGGAGAGATTTCTTTTTATGGTTGTCCAAATGTCCCAACACTATTTATAGAGTAATTATTCCTGCTCCATTAATCTGGAACACCACCATTTTTGTTCCTCTTCATCTTTGGGTTTTTTTTTCTCATTTTTTAATTTAAATGCAATTAATTAACATATGATGTATTACTGGTTTCAGAAGTAGAGGTCAGTGATTCATCATTCTTATGTAACAGCCAGTGCTCATTATATCACATGCCCTCCTTAATATCGATCATCCAGTTACCCGATCCCCCCACCCCTCTCCCCTCCAGCAACCCTGGATTCTAAATCCTATGATTTAGAGTCTCTTATTGTTTGTCTGCCTCTCTGGTTTCATCTTGTCTTATTTTTTTCTCTCTTCCCCTATGATGTTTTGTTTCTTAAATTCCACATATCATTGAGATCATATGATAACTGTCTTTCTCTGATTGACTTATTTCACTCAGCATAATACCTTCTAGTTCCAGCCACGTCACTGCAAATGGCAAGATTTCATTTTTTGACAGCTGAGTAGTATTCCATTGTATGTATGTATGTATGTGTGTGTGTGTGTGTATATATATATACACACCACATCTTCTTTATCCATTCATCTGTTGATGGACATCTAGGCTCTTTCCACAGTTTGGGTATTGTGGACATTGCTGCTATAAACATTGAGGTGCAGGTGCCCCTTCGGATCACTACGTTTGTATCTTTGGGGTAAATACCTGGTAGTGCAATTGCTGGGTTGTAGAGCAGCTTTATTTTCAACTTTTTGCGGAACCTTCATGCTGTTTTCCAGAGTGGCTGTACCAGCTTGCATTCCCACCAACAGCACAAGAGGGTTCTCCTTTCTCTGCATCCTCGCCAACATCTGTCATTTCCTGACTTGTTAGTTTTAGCCATTTTGACTGGTAAGAGATGGTATCTCATGTGGTCTTGATTTGTATTTCTCTGATGCCGAGTGATGTTGAGCATTTTTCATGTGTCTGTTGGCCATTTGAACGTCTTCTTTGCAGAAATGTCTGTTCATGTCTTCTGCCCATATCTTGACTGGACTATTTGTTCTTTGGGTGTTGAGTCTGATAATTTTTTATAGATTTTGAATACTAGCCCTTTATCTGGTATGTCATTTGCAAATATCTTCTCCCACTCCATTGGCTGTTTTCTGGTTTTGTCAACTGTTTCCTTTGCTATGCAAAACTTTTTATCTTGATGAAGTACTAGTAGTTCATTTTTGCCTTTGTGTCCCTTGCCTTTGGAGAGTGTCTAACAAGAAGTCACTGCAGCCCAGATTGAAGAGGTTACTGCCTGTGTTCCCCTCTAAGATTTTGATGGATTCCTGTCTCACACTGAGGTCTTTCATCCATTTTGAGTCTATTTTTATGTATGGTGCAAGAAAATGGTCCAGTTTCATTCTTCTGCATGTGGATGCCCAATTTTTCCAGCACCATGCATTGAAGAGAAGGTCTTTTTTCCATTGGATAGTCTCTCCTGCCTTGTTGAAGTTTAGTTGGCCATAGACTTGAGGGTCCATTTCTGGGTTCTCTATTCTGTTCCATTGATCTATGTGTCTGTTTTTGTGCCAGTGCCATACTGTCTTGATGAATACAGCTTTGTAATAAAGCTTGAAGTCTGGAATTGTGATCCCACCAGTTTTGGTTTTCTTTTTCAACATGGAATATATAGTTAACATTACAATTTATGAAGTACACCTGAGTCTGTTTGGGTTTGATTTATTATATTACATTTTTTGATAAATACTACCATATTATAAGACAATATAGAGAAATACTTTCCTAAGTATTCTTTGTACTCTCATACAGCAACTCTTCCCTCATTTTTCTTCTTCTTCTTTTTTTAAAAGATTTTATTTATTTATTTGACAGAGATCAAAAGTAGGCAGAGAGGCAGACAGAGAGGGGAAAGCAGACTCCTTGCTGAGCAGAGAGCCCAATGCAGGGCTCGATCCCAGGACCCTGAGACCATGACCTGAGCCAAAGGCAGAGGCTTAAACCACTGAGCCACCCAGGCACCCCTTTTCTTCTAATTCTTTGTTGACTATTATTAATTTATTTTTTGACTATCATCATTTTATCACATTATCTTTTTTCTACCCCCAAATATAGCTACAGTATCTTATTACATAAATTCTGAAGATTTTATATCTTTATGATATTGTGTTTTCACTCAAAAACATATTCCACTTATTGAAATCTTCTTTTTCCATGTTTATGACTGCAATTTCTTCTTGGGTAAAATTGCCTCTCCTTTTTTCCATCCTCCTAATCTCACCTGGGTGGTTCCCATTCGCAGATTCTCACCCAGATCCCTATGAAGAAATCTGGGATTTGTAGCTCCTAACTTTTTGGCAAACACAAAAGAAACCTCAGAAGGGAGTCAGGGTAGATACTAAGTTATTGAACAATTTAGCATATGAGGCATTTTTCTGTGATTCTTGATTTAGAGGACTAACTCAATTATTTCCCCAAGTATGAAGTCTGCTTACTATCGATTTGATACAGAAATGATTACACTGGAGAAGCCTCTTTCTAAACTTCACTTCCAACTTTGCTAAGACACTTAAAAAAAAAAAGTCTGGGAATGAATGTGAATTTACCAAATGTGTCCCTTCTTAAACTCCCTCCCCCTTTGATTAGTCTGACCTGATTCTCTATTTCTTATTTCTTAATCCATTCTTTCTCACTATATTTGCTTGCTTTTTATTTTCCACTTTTCTTCACATTATCAGTGTTCCAATTTGCTCATCATTACTCCAATCCCGAGCCCAGATTTATTGAACTCTAAACATATTTCCAACCCTCTACTGATCTCTGGGTGAGGGAACACCAGTGCTTCGAAGTCTGTCACAAAATGAAGCCCTTATTTTTCTCTATAAACCACTTACTCTTATGTTTCCTGACTCTGCTAACACCAAGAGTTCACATTTTCTGTATCTCAGTTAAAGATAAAACCACCTACCCAATGGCTGGAAATGTCAGGATAATCTTCCTCCTCCTCTGTATCCAATAAATCAAATTTCACCTAGAAATGTGGTCTGAATATGCCTTTCCTAACATCTTTACGTTCCAAATCTCGTCATCTCCACTTAAGGTAATATTCCAGTCATCTCCTAAGAGCTCTCTCTCCTCATCTTCCATGCACATCACTCTCACTTACTCACCACTTATCTCATACCAGAGTTATCATTCCCACCTGCAAAATCGATCCTAGCTTTTCCTTATTCAAAAGCTTTCTTGGCTTGCTATCAGTATCAGGATAAAATGCAAGCTTATTCGCTACATATAAAAGGCCCTGAAGAATCTGAATCTTTTCTTAATTGACAGTAGCTCTCCTTGGTTCAGATCTAAAGCCACTGTCCCACACTCATTCACATTCCATTTCACCTTTCAATAATGTGCTTCTCCCTTTTTGCTCATATGGGAACCCCCCCATTGCTCCTCCAAGACTGTTCAAAAATCAACCCCTCCCTGAAATCCTCCTGAGTCTCAGGCAATAGTCTTTCTAAAATTCCTTTGCCCAATTACCTGATCTTATTATAATCATTTGTTTACATGTTTAATTCTTCATTAGACATGAGTGCCATTAGGCTGAGGCCATGTCTGATATTTCTCTATATCTCTGGGACATGGCAAAGTTTCACTGCTCAATAAGTTTCCAGTGACTGAATATATCTGATGCTTGGGTCTTGAAGGTCTGTGACCTATTTCAAACAGTAAGTTTAGGCAATAAAATGGACAGAAGGAAAACTGATAAAAGATTCAGAAAGAATGCAATTTTTAAAGTAAGGGCTACTATCACTTTTGGCCGCATGACTTTAGTCAAGTTGTGGAATAAATGGAATTGGAATTGAAAGGCTCAGAGAACGATTTAGCCTATTTCATCTCTAAGATCCCTGAACCTTACAGTTTTTATTTATATAACTAACATAATAACATTCTTCCTATAGGCAGAATTGTTCTGACAATAAAATGAGGCTGTGTATAGGAAAGCCTCTTTAAATTTGGGAAAGCTATATAGATATAAAGAGTTTTTATTAATTCATACATCATATAAGTCAATATTTTATGTTTAAAAATTATTTAACTAAAGTAAGTCTTTCATATAAAGAATTACTAGCCCTTACCTGTTAGCACTCTATTAGCTCACAGCCTAATAAATAAGAAATAATCACATATTCACATGAAATTTTAAAAGTAAGTATTCTCAGTTTCAGTTTAATCAAATCATAATTCATTAGAAATGAGAATATCTGCTTTCTAGACTCTCTCCACAGAACATAAACTTTCTGATGTCAAATCTTTCAAAAATTAAAAACAAAATAATTTGCTATTAGTCTGGGATATATGGCCAAAATAATAAGACACTGGACACATATAAAGTATAAATACTGAAGTAAAAGATAAGTTTTTATAATTATCTGAAATTGACATGTTTGTATGCCTAGAAAGGCAAAGAAAATCTGCTCAAAACCTGTAGCAGTTAATAAGAAAATTCAACAAAGTGGCTGGCTGTAAGATAAATGCTTGAAAAAGAATACAAGATTATTTATCAGTAATGACAAAAGATAATATATGGGAAATGACTCATTTTGTACTCTAAATCAGACTCATAAAATACTTAGAAATTGCTAACTTAGAAATAAGAAAAAGCAAATAATTCCAAAGAACTTTTAAGTGGAAAAATATCCAATGTTCCTAGATAGAGCAATGAGTAAGAGAGGTTCCTTTTTTAGTAAACAAAATTATAACAATCCCTTCAAACAAAATGTCAGCAGGATTTTTTCTGAGGTGTTGGGGAGAAGCAGTGCTTGACAAAATAATTCAAAAACTCTTCTGAAGGAATACTGAACAAGACAAAACAAGAATCTTTTATTTTGAAAAGAAATTTGGTGAAAGGAACATGCCAGAGTAGATGTTGAAACATATTATAAAACTACAGTTAATAAAGTGGTACTGCTTTAGAATGGACCTATCCTTAGTTGGGAGCAGTGGGGAAAAACATCACATAGGTAATTGGTTAAATACTATATTCTCTGTGAAACTTTCATCAACATCCACAAGCAAATTTTTCTCATTGTTTTTCTGTGTTCTAGAATTTTGAACCAGGCCAACTCATATAAATTTATCAATATTCAATCACATCACCAAAAAAAAAAGGCAAATTTATGGATCTCTTACAGTCCTTCATGCTTGGGTATTGTAATTAGTTATATATATATATATATGAGATATATATATGAGCTATATATATATATATCTCAGACTGTGATTTTCTTAAAATCAGAAAACTTTTTTAAAAAATCTATCCACGTATCTCCAAGCAGTGCCTTGCCCATTAAAAGAGCATTAAAAAACAACTAAGTAGGGGTGCCTGGGTGGCTCAGTGGGTTAAAGCGTCTGCCTTCAGCTAAGGTCATGATCCGCATCAGGCTCTGCTCAGCGGGGAGCCTGCTTCCCCCTCTCTCTCTCTGCCTGCCTCTCTGCCTACTTGTGATCTCTGTCTGTCCAATAAATAAATAAAATCTTAAAAACAAGTAAATACTTTTATAAATATTAAAAATTGTGTGGCTCTAGCATATGGGCATACCATTTTTTAATACATACACACATCTCCCAGAAATCGAGATTGACACTGACCCAAATCTCTCTTGAACACAGATTAAGTATCTGATAGAAATAGATGGTGGTGAGAAATCAGGGAAACCAAATGAATAAGGAAGATCAGAGACAGAAATAGGCTTTTTCATCTATAACTAGATATCAACATATCTGGAAGTCAGAGACCTCATGTATTACACGGGCATATATTTTATCTCTAAACCTGAGATATTCAACTATACTATGGCTTTACTATTAAAGGAGTTACTAGCAAAATCAAAAATTAATTTGGATGTTTTTAAATGCAGATCATCACTATTGCTCTATCTTTTATTTGGAAAAAAATAAACCCCATAACCACTTCTATTAAAAAAAGGAATTTAAACCTCAAAAACCCAATTGTATTTAAGCAGTATTAAGGAAAGGAATTTAGACTTAACAAACATGAAGATAATAAAACCTAATTTTATAGTGCTATGTTTGGCCTTCAATCTTATTACGTCAAAGAAAACGAAAAACTAATAAGATATTTCAATAAAATCTACAGGATTTTAGACAAACATTTTGGCAAGAAACAACTGTGTATGTTTGGTTAGGCAATACCAACCGAATAACAAAATGGTATCCCTTTGGCTACCACTCCGAAATTAAGTATTTTTTAAGCCTTTTAAATAAAAAAAAAAAAAGTTCTTTAATGTTTAATGGAATTCTCCTGACCAAATTCTCATTTGCCTTCATATACACAATCAAAGCAGTTAGCCAAAATGTATTTCAAAAACATGAGTGAAAGACTGTAAGGGAATTTATTATAATGCTGCAAATAAAATAACCGCTGATAGTGGTTACTTTTTCCTTTGATCACAGGAACCTAAAAAATTTCCTTGGCTTGTAAAGTTGATGAGGATTTGATAATTATTGCTAACATAGAAAATTACAAATTGTACCACATGAATTAGTTTGTTGAAGATACATCCAGAAAGGAAATTGAATTTTAGAGCCCAAACCTGGATCATAGATTCCTTTAAATATATCTGGATACTTGGTTTGATATATTACATAACAAAATGTAAACCTCTTCTTTATCCCTCATCTTGTTTTTTTTTTTTAAAGAAAAGGATCTTAAGAGAGCTATTTATGGATTCCCACCAGAATAAAGGATCTCTGTGAAGGTATCTATAAAGAATCTGTCAATAAAATGAAATCCCAATATAGGGAAGATGCTATACTACCTGAACTCCATCTTACTGGCCAGTCCCTCTATTCTGCCAAGTTAGTTATGGGCTCCAACTAAGAAAAGAAAAAGACTGCAACACTAGGTTATAAAGCTTCACAAGGTCATAGCTACAACCCCAAAGCCTTTGGTTAGAAAGGGTTGTACTTCTTTATCCTTATACTGTGTCCAACCCTCAGTAGACATGAGGATGTTTGATGAGGTCTTCGGGATGATGATGAGCAAAATGAAGCTGTGAAATGTTTTTCTTTCTTTGTCTTCTGTAGTTCAATTTTTATAAATAAAATTTTTAAAAAGAAATTTTAAAGCAGCAGCCAGTATTATATCTCCATTTTACCTATTTTTTTTAAATAATGTAGCTATGTAATGACCTTTGTGGTATAAATGATACACTCTATAATAACTTGTCACATTTATAGGTAAAAAGTTCCCTATTCTTTCTGTGAGCCTCTGGAGACCTTGAATGAGACAGATTCTAAGCTTTAGCTTTACTAATTATGTTGCTGTTAAAAGTTCTTTTCAGAGTCAGAAGTCAACCTTATAACCTCAAACTCTCATATCCCTAGATCATTATATTTCAACTAATATTCTGATGTTTGCAGTACTTCTGTTTTCTGAAAGATGAAAGGGAGTTGTTGAAGAGGAAATTCTTAAAGTTAAATTAAAATTAAAATTAACAACTCCCAATCTCTAGACTTTGAAAATATATATATATATATATATATACATATATATATATATATATAGAGAGAGAGAGAGAGAGAGAGAGAGAAACACTGTTGCCAGATTGGGACCAGTCACAAGAGACTTGAAAAATTAATTCAAAAAGAGTTTGCACATGTTGTCAAATCCCTGAGTAATAATGCCCTGATCCAGGTGAGCCATTATGGAGGAATCAGAAATTTCCTATAACAAGAAAGTGATTATGGGTAGAATGAATGGAATTGACTGGAGCAGAAATCTGACATCTGGACATACTTCCTCATGCCTTCATACTATTTCCTGCAAATACCTTACCTCAGCAGATTGACCATAGAGGGTGAGCAGCCCAAGACCATCTTTATCATGCACGGTACAAGGTAAAAGTTACACTGTAGAGACTCTCTACCCACACCCTAGACATGTATGTCGAGTCATAGAGAAGGGCAATCTGAAGCTTAGAGGACAGTTATATTTCTGCTTCTTCACCATCTGGAAGATGATAGCAGTGGTTTACACAGTAACTACCCATACATAAAACGCAGGTCTTTTTCTTTTCTTTTTTTTTTTTTTAAGCATCTGTGGATTGAACACCCTCGTTCATTTTCCTTCCCAACCCACTCCCAGAACATACGCATGGAAGGGATTTCTGTCATCAGTCATATGCTCAGTTTGTTTCTGCCAACAAACACACAGTTTTTCAGAAAGTTATCTCATCACTCCACTAAAACGGAAGCAAAGGAATAAGTAAAGCCTTACTAAACTATCTGGCAAGCCTAGAATGGCCAACCTGTAGCCCTTGACTATGATCCTTGCCTGATCAGTGGAAAGCAATGCAGTCAATAAGACCAAGGAAAGGAAAACCATTCCCTGGCTTTGAAATTCAGATAAGGTGGTTTTACGGTTTTAATTACATTGTAGTAACTACATAGAAGTAAATATGCTCTTCCTGTTTTAAGTTAGGTGAACATCTGTCGTAAATAACTCCAATGCTCTTCCTTTTGTAAACTAATTACACAATAGGCCCTATAAATTCATGGAGTGTTAGGATGCAGAATTTACTTATATAATTCACTTTAACCAAAGTTCTGCACTTCCTTCAGTGGAGTTCACAATTCTCCATTGTCACAAGATACAGCAGGAACATGTTACATAATGCCCATATCAGTTTCGGGTTAGAAAGAACAATGAAGAAAATCTTTGTGACCATTTTCCACTTCTCTTTTTTTACCTGAACAAAATTAACTAATGACATTTATTCCGAAGAGAAGCTGAAGTAATCACATGTAATTTAAAAATACAGGTACGCTATTTTTAAGTAGTTTAACCCAGAAGCTTTGTGCTTTTCCGAGTTCTTTGGGAAGGATAAGCAAGAATTTGTTTATTTATTCATTCCTTACTCATAAATCAGTACTCACTGATCACCTGGCATATCCCAGAGTGTAGATTATGTGCTAGATCTATGAAGACAGAAATTTTCATTATGTTGGGATAAATACAACTTATTGGAATATTCCATAAAAGATGTAGAAAATATTCTGGGATCCCAAAGAAGCTACTCTTAGGAAGAGTCAGGAAAACCTTCCAAAAGATAACATATGAAGCACATCTCTAAGTTGATTTCAAGAAACAGAGAGTCAGCATGCATTGCCCAGAAGATTTTGCATAGATGCACATTAACTAGAATTGGAACTAGAAAATCCCACAGAACCAAAAAAAGCCCATACCAACTACCTTCACTGTTCTTCTTCAAGAGACTCATAGTCTGATGACTTTTCACTTTGTCTTCCAGCTCCATGGCCCTCTCCATACTGACAGTTCTCTTACTACAGACAAACCATGCACTACTTATGGCCAATCCTATCCAAATCCAAGTGGGATCCTAGAGGGTACCAGCACAGTAGACAGACCCTCTGACACATATCCACTTCACAGCCATCAGCTAATCTTAAGATGGACTGTTCAGGTGGTTAATTCACTCCTGATGCAGTCACTAGTATCTCCTACACAAGAAATACTCATATTGTGTTCTTAAATAGGGCACTAAGGAGCAAGGTAATTTTCCCTAGAAGGGCAAACTGAAGGTGGTAGACATTGAGACCTGTATAATTCTCAAGTATGAACAGGAGTTTGCCATGTATACAAGGTTAGAAATGTCTTATCTAAACAACACCGTCTGTATAGACAGAAAGCTACATTACCATTTATGTGAACTCTACTGGCTCCAGTTACTGATACATATTTTACATATATCAAGCCTAATACTCAAAACAATGTTAGTCACAGCTATCATTCCCACTGAACTCAGGATAAAACTCATGTTCAGGTAGGTAGGTAACCTGATCAAGGTCAAACAGTTCATAATGATCAAATCCAGAATTCATAGCTAGGCTTACCTTATCCCCCAAATCTGTGCCTTTCTACTGCCCTATGCTCATTCTTTGGAGTCTCAAAAGAACCTGGCACAATTCTAGGATTGCAGACTGACTTTGATGAGAGCAATAGAAAGTTAAACTGGAAGTGGCCCACTTTTTGCATACTTTCGGTGATTATACAAATAGTTTGCAGTTGTCCATTAAAAGAAATCTCCCTGGAAAGTGACAAATGGCAGGATGGACAGAGACACAATAAAGAGACTTAGGAGGCAGGTGAATTATAGTCCCAGTGGGCTACTTGAAGGTTTAAAGTAAAGTAGCTCCCATGAAGCAACGGAGGAGGAAAAAGATTTAGAGATTTGGGAAGTAAAGGAAAGCAAAGGGAAGTGGGCGGTGGGGTGGGGGGGATACCAACATTGAAGCGGGGGTAGGGAGAGGAAGAGAAGCAAAGGAAAGAACTTAAGAGAAATTAGTGAAACAGGAAAGAATATCATGGAACCCAGAAAAGGAAGATATTTCAAGACAGTGGGAGTGGTCAAGAGTATTAAAGGATGTAGAGTGGTCCATCGGAATAAGGACTTAAATGGAAAGCTGGTAACGAACAAATAATCCACTTCCCATTGTGATGGTTAGAAAATACTAAGCAAAGAAACCATTAAAAACACTTGCTATTACCTCTCCCATATACTGTTCAGGTAAATATCCCTTTCAAACTCAAGGTTATTTGTGTGTTAACCACCAGTCTTACAGTGATGGAAATCTCTCTGCAGAGCAACAGAACCATAGGCTATGCTACTGAAGAGAAGCTCCATAGAGGGAGTATACTGAGACACAAGTCTAAGATATCAGCATATCTTAGTCCAGGCTGTTGATCATGCAGGTCCAGATCTCACTATGTTCTCTCCAAAGTGTTACTATACATTAATTCCTCAAAAATTACTAGTCAAGGGAGTCTGAGTGGCTGAATCATTAAGTGTTTGACCCTTAATCTCAGCTCAGGTCTTGATCTCAGGGTTGTGAGGTCAGGCCCTGCATTGGAGTCCACCCTGGGCATGGGGCCTCGTGAAAGGATCAAGGAAAGAAGGAAGAAAGAAAGGAAGCAAGAAAAGAAAGAAAAAAATTTTTTTTAAAAATTACTAGTCAACAAAATCTGCCTTCTAATTCCAAAAGCTCCCAGAATATTGTCCAAAAATGGAATACTTGAGATGACTGGAGAAACTGATATTGTTATTTTATTGATTAAAAAGACAACTCTTGATTTCAGTGTATTATTTGTTATTCTCCTCACACAGAGTAAAGCCACAGGATATTTTTAAGTTTCAAACCCTTTATACATCCATATACCTCCATCTGGAGTATTGGTAGGGTAAAGGGTGATTGAGGTAGTCATTAGTGCTTCTCATCAAATACCTATGGCTCTCCCTCCAGAAACATGGCAGGATTGAAATTTTCTGCTCCCTTGAAGTTCTGTGTGACCGGATGACTTGCCTGAGCAAATGAAGAGTGACAAAGGTCAATCTGCAAGTAGAATTAAAAAACTACTACCTTACTCACCATGCTCTTGCTTTCCTCTACTACAGAAACTGGTGAGTTTCCAGATAGTTTTGCCCTCCTGGCCTGGAATCCAAGTGAGAGTAACATGGATCAGAATCTCCAGCCAACCCATGATGGACCTGTAGCATGAGGAAAAAAGAACAATTTCTGTTGTTTAAAGCTACTGAGATGTGGCTGTTGTTTGCTGCTATAGAATAATCTAGTTTGCCTGAATGGATATAGTGTGTGTAGTTTGTACAGTGGTGAGGGACAGGAAAAAGAAAGAAGATTTGGTAGAATTTTACCACCACAAATTCATGAAAGGTAGATCCAGA
Organism: Mellivora capensis; assembly: GCA_004024625.1. Classification (NCBI taxonomy): domain Eukaryota; kingdom Metazoa; phylum Chordata; class Mammalia; order Carnivora; family Mustelidae; genus Mellivora; species Mellivora capensis. The sequence goes on from PISX010000977.1 coordinate 138,132, forward strand.
ATGAATAGCCAAAAGGGGGTGGGAGGGAAAACACACAGGGTAAGCCAGTATAAGAGGCCAAAGCAAGGCTACCTTTAATCATTCACCTTAGGTAGCCACCATAACACTCAAATACTAACTGGATTGGAGGAGACTTACAATATAATTTTTTTTATTTATTTAAATTCAATCAGCCAACACATCATTAGTTTCAGATGTAGTGTTCAATGATTCTTCAGTTGCTTATAACACCCAGTGTTATAATTTCTTATTCCACAAGGGAACAGGAACCAAATCCTACATCTTGCTTAAAGATGACACATGGTAACACCATGGAGAAGTAGCAGCCCTCACATTTTTTATGGTGCAGATCTGGTAAAGCAGGGATTGCTTAGAGCCTGTAAGTTTTCCAAGTTCAACTGATTTTATCAGTTAGTAAGAATAAATTTCACTCTGTGACCTCAAAATTAGCAAGAATAGTCTCACCTAAAGGCATCACTTTCTCACCACATGATGAAAATGTACATACTGGCTTGGCAATTCCTTAGGTACATTCAGGTAAAATGCATTTAAAATTTCTTGTGAATTTTGAAGACTAGTTTCTTTTTAAAACTTTCGGGGAAATTGTGGATTTAGGAACTTATATGTTACTGTTTAAGTTAATATATTTAGTCTTAAAGGGTAATGGGAGTAATGTCCAATAAGAAATATTAATACATAGGATAAATGTACATATTACAAATATTTTAAATGACACAAATATTTTAAACATACAACTTAAACACAATACCTGCCTCCAGCAGTGAGTGTATGATAATTTTTTATTTTCTGAACATAAACTGCCTTTGAAAAAAACCAATTTCCTTAAAGAAGGAAAGAGTATAAATGGACTATCAAGAGTATTTTAATTAAAGGAAGCTATTTACTCCTCCAGAATACTTGAACATGAGATGTACTACTGGTATAAAGAGAGAAAAATGTAACATATGAAATGTTTATAAGCTAATTTTCAATTCATTCTAAAGCAACCACTAAGTTTTAGAGGCAAGTGTTCTCAATTCACTTAGAAGAATCCTAACTGAACTTTGTCATGTCATCAACCACTTCTATTAACCCCGTAGCACATTGCAGAAGCTGCAGCATGTCTGAAGAGTGAAATATTTGGTTCATATTTGACAGAACTAGCCATAATTACCTTTAAACCCCTATGTACCATATCAAGGAAATTTGCCTCAAGTGAAGCTGTTTCCTACAATGAACCCTGAGGCTAAAAATCCCCTGGAACAAAAATAGTCTCCCCCAGAATATACAGTCCTAATCCTTATAATCTTTTCTTTCCTTTTGCCAGCCCATAACTTCCAACTTGAACCTGTACTTCTAATCTTGACATTTTATTTGAAACGGTGGTAAAAAGAATAAAGTACTTTAGAGTGCCAAAGGAATTAATGAGTCTTGAAGAGCCAAAAGTCCATTCTTTTACTGCTACAGAAATGTATGTAAGTACCATCCCTATTGACTTATCCACATTTCATCAATATATACTTAAGTATTATTATTCAAATTGACATGTAAGACTAAAAAATACTATATATTAAATACTACAGAACTTAATAAATATATAACATATTAATTATATTTAATAGGTACTTAATATTAAAATGTAATATTTAAGCATGATAGATCACAACTAACCCAGAACAATGTTTGGTATATGGCAGGCATCAATAAATATTTGTTGAATATGTAGCTGAGTTAAGAAACTTTGAATCCCTGAACTAACTCATATCTATGAAAAACTAAGCCTTTAATTTCTAATATCTGAAGATGTGTAAAAGATAAAACTATTACTGCCTTAAAGCCATTGTTAAAACAATATGAAATGGGGCTCCTGGGTGGCTCAGTGGGTTAAGCCTCTGCCTTCGCTCAGGTCATGGTCCCAGGGTCCTGGGATCGAGCCCCGCATTGGGCTCTCTGCTCCATGGGAAGCTTGCTTCCTCCTCTCTCTCTCTGCCTGCCTCTCTGTCTACTTGTGATCTCTCTCTTTCAAATAAATAAGTAAAATATTTTAAAAAATAAAACAATATGAAAGGACTATATATAGGTTACAGCAAACATGCGGAGTTTCATTTTAAAGGACTGTGGGGACAGACAGAGATCTGGGGGGGAAAGTATGTGAGTTGACTAGATTCGAAGTATTTAAGGGGGCACAGAATCAACTTACAAAAAGAAATCTTTCACTGTAATGAAAGGTGGGCTCTAAGCTAGTGCCCATTGAATATATTATTATTATAACATGTAGATGAATCCAATAAGAATGAAATTTTGGAAGCAACATTTTTGGTGCTGTTTACTTAATGAGTAATCATTTATATAAGATTAGTAGTGTTTTACCTAATTGGGAGTTGCTCCCTGATGTACTGAGATTCATCATTTCCAAAATCAGATGGAAGTTTCATTTAAACATCCATCATTGCAATGTATGCCTTAGACTTACACAATGTCATATATCAATTATATCTCAAGGAAACAGCTTTAGTAGTAATTATCTAGTACTTCCAAATTTAAAGAGTTTGATATTGAAGAACCTGGCAATGAGTAATTTAAAATAAAAAAAAATATTAATATATTTGCCTGATGGGGGAGACTTCAGATATATCACTAATACAGGAAATCCCATGATTTGACAATGATTAATAAACTTCTCCATTGAGTAAGTCATGGTTCAAGACAGTAAACTAGCCATAAGATGACAAATCCTACAACAAATGAATGTTATCCCATTCAAAAACCTAAAAATTATCCTTGATTCCTTTCCCTCCCCCTACATATCACAAACACCTGATAATTTTAACCCCCTAAATACCTATCATCTTCTCTTCCATCCACTTCCCTCTATCCCAGCAACATCGTCAGTCTTCGCTGACACCCACTATGCTCTACTGAAATAGACAACTGAATGATTTACATAAATCTACTCTTACCCATCCAGACTGAAGTGCAAAAAAAAAAAAAAAGATAATTTATCATCTATCCCATGCTCAACCTCCTTTATTATTTTAATTGCTTAAATTATTTTAATTGCTTCCCATGGCATTTATAAAGATAAACATTCCTAGCATAGCCTAGGGGGAGGACCACTAAAGCTTCATTATCTTTTCCTTCCTCCCTAGATTCTGGCCCCATGAGTACATTTTAGTTCTCATGTACATGTCATATGGACTCTCACAGACTTGGTGCATGCTGTTCTCCCTACTGGAATTCTATTTGTACCTCTATTTATCTAAAAGAAACAAAACAAACAAACAAACAAACCCTAGGGATCTTTCATTTATCAACCCAATCATCACCTCCTTACCTTCCTCACCTACCTAACTATGTCAAAACCTTCCATTACACACTCTCAAAGCACCATGCATCTGTCATTAATGGTACCCTTCACAGATGCAATTATATTTAATTTTATGATTATTCTAATAGGACAGATATTAGTCAAATAAATTCCATGTTTCACCACTGAGTCTTTTACTTTTTACACACTAGGTATTCAATTAATACCTGTTGAAGAAATGAAGGAAAGTCTCCATCTTAACACAGATTTCAGGGATGCCCCAATTGCTCGAACATTTTCAAAACTCTTCCTTTATAATCATTTACAGAATGTACACATTCATATGATTTCCTTGTTCATTTACCTGCTCTACCCTCTAGAAAAGAAATTAATACATTATGCTACTATAAAATCAGAACACACACACACACGCATATACATGATAATATAAAAATTAAGATGTAATTTTTTAAATTATGGAAGTTTTAATGTGAAAAAAAACACTTCCTAGTGAGTCTAAACAAGATTTATTTTGCCAATAGCTTTTTGTTTTGCTTAAATGGAAGAAGAGATCAACTTTATTGAGTGGATACAAAGTGCCAGACACTGTGCCAGATTTCAAATCTTTTCCTACATTTAATTGTGCCAAGTAGGTAGAATTTTCACAATTCTAGATGAATAAACTGAATCTCAGAGAATTTAGGTACTTTGTTTAAAGTCCTATGAACAGAAACTAACCAAGTTACTAACTAAAAATATATAATTCTAAAGTTCTTACTCTGAAAAAAAAATTGGGATTTCTCCGCAAAACATAATCAATGCAACTCTGAAACAGTGAGGAATACAGGTCCAGCATTGTCACTTAGGTCTCAAAACATATATATTACTTTTCCCTTGGATCATTTCATCTGAGAAAATATATTAAGCAATTACAACACATCTGGAGTCATAAGATCTATTTAGCAAACAGAAGAAGTAAGAATGGCCACCAAATTTTGGTTTGAGCAATATCCTCCCTGTGATCTATATTCCTATTCATTAACATCTGGTTTAAATTTTGCCTTTGCAGTGAGTTGTAGTCAAAGTACATACAAATACATTTTAAATGAAAATTAATGTCTTCTCTATTCAAATGCTTCAACAGGAAAGTGTTTTGATGAGATCCAACAGAAGCAAACTGATTGAATTTTCTGTTTTCATAAACTGTGATACTTTTATGTATGTATATGATTAGGGCTAGGGTGGGTTTCAGGAAAACTGATATTTTTCTTTCTGCTATTTTCCAAAAATTTGTTTCTGGCAAAGACTAAAAATGGGTTATATTAAAAAAAAAATATATATATATATATATATAGTAAATAACAAAATTATCTTGGACAGCTGAAAGCTTTACCATATTTATTACTAAGTACATTTAATAATTCATGGGATGAGTCTTCAGAAAATAAGGTGATAACAGATTTTATCAAAAGCAAAAGAATAGTTAAAGGTTTATTTTGAAATATATGGCAAATCTAACCTCACCTGATTTAAAACGTATCTAGAAAAAATTTTCTTTTTCTGATACTCTCAGTATCAAAGGCATGCCCACTAGTAAAAGAAAATATTTATTGACCAGGTATCACAATACCCTCAATATTCACCAATATTTTAAAGCACTGGTATTACAGACCAGACACTAAATCATGATTCTCAGTCAGTAGAGAATGTTAACTTTTGATTTAAAGAATAAATATTTTTCTTCATTCTTATTTTTAAAACTAAATGCTAAAACATGGACCCTGAAAGATGTACAATATAAGCTGTACTTGTAAAGTGAGTATTGTAGAGATAAGCTGCAGATTTAGGCCTCTGTCATTTCAATAATTTTTTAGGGGACCACCAGTCGGAGGTGCTGTGACATCCCTTCCAAAGTAAAGGACAAAACCGTTTCATCATGCACTTCCTATCATACAAGCAGCACAAGGTCTCGAAGGCCTCTGTTCTGGAGGCAAAACATTCTACACTTAGAAATACTGCTCCAGCTGATATATGGGTATTGTTGAAGGCTCCTGGCTTTGAGTAGGGCCCGTAGGAGGATAGAGCTTTGCAGAAAGTCCAGACTGCGATGAAAGCAGCCAATACTTGGATCAATACTATCCAACAGACCCTATGTTGCTGGAGACATGAGTGGTGGAGGTAAAAAAAAAAAAAAAAAAAAAAAATCAGTGTGGATTTTATGGCAAGCCCTAGTGAGAGAATCACAAAGCAAACTCCTAGGGTTTTGGAGCAAGGCCATGACATCTGCAGTAGAGAGTTACACGCTAGTAGAAAAACAGCCTCTGGCATGCTATTGGGCCCTGGTAATGATGGAATGCTAGAACATATGGACACCACTTGACCATGCATCTGGAACGGCCCTGTTGGACCCACCCAGTGATAAAGTCGGGCGGGCCTAGCATAATCCGTTAGAGCACGGGAATGGTACCTCCGGGACAAGTATGAGCAGGCCAACAGGGCACAAGCAAGCTGCAGGAGCAAGCAGTCCAGACTCCCCCATCACCCATCACAGTTGCACCAATGCCTCTGTCTGAGTTCACAATGATGAACAACGAGGACTACTACATAATCACCTAAAGGAGCATGAAGAAGACCAAACTGGATTACAAGTTGATATGCCTGATGAGTGAAAACCAAAAATTGTTAGAACTCCCTCACAGCCCCACTCAGGAGCAGTACTGAAAGACAGTAGCAAGGGAAAAATCCTCCTAATTGGTAGAGTTTGGGATGGTGAACCTGGTTGTCTATGGGGTAGAATGGTATTATCCAATAAAAAAATAATGTGAGCTAGAAATGGAAGCCACTTATTTATTTTTAAATTTTCTAGTAGCCATGTTTAAAAAGTATTTCTTTTCTTTTTAAGATTTTATTTATTTATTTGACAGAGAGAGAGAGATCACAAGTAGGCAGAGAAGCAGGCAGAGAGAGAGAGAGAGAGGGGAGGAAGCAGGCTCCCTGCTGAGCAGAGAGCCCAATGCGGGGCTCGATCCCAGGACCCTGAGATCATGACCTGAGCCAAAGGCAGAGGCTTTAACCCATTGAGCCACCCAGCACCCCATATTAATTTTTCTATATCTATATTTACTATATTTACAATACAGCTCAATTTGGACAGTCACATTTCAAGAGCTCAGCAATGATATGTGACTAGTGGCTACCTTATTAGACAGCATATGTTTAGAATATACAGAGATGTAAAGGCAGCAGGTGGTTAGGAGCCTAGAAGGAAAAAGATGGAAAAATGAGAAGAAAGTCTGAAGCAGAGGCATATGGATAAGCACATGGAAAATGGACACAGAAGAAAAAGATCTTTGTACCACCCATTAATGCCAACCAGAAACTATGCACCACAGAAAAGGCATTAAATATTCAGGTAGACAAAATCTTGGCCATTCAACATAAGCCGGCCTTTATCTGCAACTACCCAGTATTGACACAATGAACACATGAACCAGCTGTTCAGTGGCGAAGATGAAGGCTATGAATGTGCCTAATGACAGCAACTCCCTCTTATCAAGATTGATCTAGCTACTGACACTTCAGAACGTCCAACTCCCTAGCAGCAGAAACCAGTGTGAACCCCTGGTATGGCACTGTTCCTAGAAGAGTCCTATCACTTGGTAACAAATCAATTACATTTGATCCCTTCTGTTCTAAAACAGTCAGTCATCCATGCTCACTGAAATAATCACCTGTGACTAATACAGAATTGCCTTCCCTGCCCACATGGTCTCGCTATACCATGCCAATAAAAAGCACTAACCTCTCCTTCTAACTTGACCCTCAGGAAGTAAGGCCTCCCAGAGCCCTGGAAAAACTGCTTCCCACATGTATATGGATAAGTGGATCGATGCAGTGCAAAGTATGCACTACGGACAGAAATGCAGCACTTGGAACCTTCTTCAAGAAAGGACGCCCTGCCCAGCAATGCAGAGTGTGGTTAGAGGACAGCCTTCGGCTGTTAACTTCTTTAGTAAATACCTCAATCTCTAACCCTGATTATACTAATTTCAGGGCAGTTCTTAGTCAATGATTGAGCAAAGCAATAGTAAATGACAGCATACTCATCTTGGGGTGGCCCCCAGCCAATGAACAAGTCATGATATAAAGGGGTCACTATTTCTAAACATAGCAGACTCCTCTAATGGGCTATCTTTGCTCTAGATTCCTCGTTGGGCTATCAGCTTGGCACTGCAATCTGAGAGCTCCTCTGTGCTCCTCCTTCCATTCTTCCTCCCACAGGTATTAGCCTCCAATAAAATTTGGCACTCCTAACTCCAATGTCAGAGTTGTCCTGGAGTACTCCAAGAGTGACACCAATGAGTGAGAACCACAAACAGGTTCTGATAGTGAGGGCAAAAGTGTCTTGATATTGGTATGATAAGAGTGGGAAGCTGAAAGTTGGAGAGCTTCCTACAGAAATAAAGCACTGACCATAGCTCACATTGGAACAAAGATTATATTTTTTTTGTAACATGTGAAACTTTGTTAATCAAATTTAAATTCTCATGCAGAATTTGGAGAATGAAATTTTGAACACCTAGATAAAAGCTCTAAGTTTAAGGAGCATATAATAAGGCAATTAGGTGTTTTCTAAAAGAGAAATTGTGAACTCTAATAATTTTCTTTGCTTCCTCCTAATGCAATTTTACAATTTTATGTGTGTATATATGTAAACATATGCACTATACATACACACGATATATGTCTGTGTGTGTGTGTGTGTGTGTGTGTGTGTGTGTTTGTGTGTATAAACCTTATATGCTAATTGAACTTTAACTCTAGGGGTAGTCATTTGTCCTATTCAAGAATCCAAACTCCAAATCATCTTTATCATACTAAAAAGTCCAAAGTCCTTCAGCACATGCTTTTCCTTTTCTTATCTGGCCTGATAATACAACTTTGTCAGTTTGCATACCACATGTCAAAAATTTGTTTTCACTAAATTAATGGCTTCCTCATTAGGTGAATAAATTACATATTAGCTTTCCCTAGTTAAATCAAAAGTCATTCAGGTAGAGTGAATTGTGTAAAACTATTTTACAGCTGGTGTCCACCTACACTTTTTTTTTTCCTTGGATTTTATTTATCTATTTGTCAGAGAGAGAGAAAGCACAAGCAGGCAGACTGGCATTCTGCAGAGGAAGGGGGAGAAGCAGGCTTCGTGCCGAGCAAGGAGCCCGATGCGGGACTCGATCCCAGGATGCTGGGATCATGACCTGAGCGGAAGGCAGCTGCTTAACCAACTGAGCCATCCAGGCATCACATCCTCCTACAGTTTCAGGAACAGGGTATAAAAACCTTGCAGTGTCTGTCCCCTTTCACCTCAGGGATGAGGTTGAATCCCTAGATCATCCAGCTATTAATTTAGGAGGATTTTCATTGGCCTAATGCTTAAACTCAGGACAGCAGAGTTCCTCCTCTAAAACGTTATGTTTCCCTCAAGTGAAAGTGACCTTTCATGCAAAGTAGTAGGTAGAATTCTAAAAAGAAAAGAAATCTGGGGGTGCCTGGGTGGCTCAGTGGGTTAAAGCCTCTGCTTTCGGCTCAGGTCATGATCCCAGGATCCTGGGATCGAGCCCCACATTGGGCTCTTTGCTCCACGGAGAGCCTGCTTCCTCCTCTCTCTCCCTGCCTGCCTCTCTTACCTACTTGTAATCTCTGTCAAATAAATAAATAAAAATCTTTTTTTAAAAAAAGAATAGAAATCCGGAACTCCAGGTTTATGGAATGTGATATGTTGTGTAAGTTATTTTTTGCTTGCTTACCAATAACTGTTAGCTCAGCAATTGTATCTGTTGCAACTGCCTATAACATGCTTTCATCAAAACTCGGCGGAGAGTGGTGGGGAAGTGGCTAACATGTACTTATTTTCAAAATTTCAGACTACCATTATATACTCCCCACAAAACGAAGAGTTGTTCATGAAAAGATTAGCAGTTTGTAATAGAAATCTGCTGGCACCTCCTTATACAAATCTAAGATAACTGGAAAAAGAAGAAACCCTTGATATGATTGATTTCAATGATGTAACAAATCAAAGATCCAATAACTGCATGGAAAAACATTAATAGTCTTGGAGCTTTCTGAGTTTGGAGATTATTAAATACTTCACATAAAAAGATGGTGAAATCTATATGGACATAGGACTTCAGCAGTGAGATAATTTTAGAGAATACTGCCAATGTAAATACATCATTTTTAACTAAATTGATCTAAAATGGGTTAATCTATTAGGGCAGTGTTTGCTGACTCTAAAAGTGAGTATAGTCAAATCTACAATACTCACACAAATATGTTTAAATGTATTTCTAGAATAATTTTTATATCTAATTGTTAATATTAAAGCTGATCTTTAAAAATAACTAAACAAAATGCCTTTTAACCCAGGAAAGAAATATTGCAAAACATGTCTGCAAACTATCACAGACTTATAACAAGATAAATTTCTATAACCTTCTCTGGTGTCTCAGAAATGGGACAGTCAGCATAGTGGGTCATAAATACTCCAACAGGAGGGGTTCATTCAATAGCCCTCTGGCGGATCCTAAATTTCTGTAATCTGTGGTGGGAACAATGTAATGAAGAGGCCATCGGAAAAGCAATTACATCCTGGTTAGTATTTCTAAGGCTATGAACAATGTTAGTATAAACAGACCTAGATAAAAGCCCTAAGTTTAAGGAATATATAATAAGCCAATTAGGAGTTTTCTAAAAGACAGATTTTGAACAGTTTTATTGCAAGTTCTGAAAACAACCAATAAAGTAAGCATATTGATAAGTAACACCATACATATTTTTTAATAATATCACATTTTGGTAACTGTTGTACATTTTAATGAGTCCAGACAATATTTAATTTAAAATTAGAATGTACTCACTTTTACTAAACCAAGGTCAAAGGATGTTGTGAAGTGTATGTATATGAATATGTGTGTTTAATTAAAACAATGTTCAAATATAAAGCAATTAATATGGCTTCTACGAAACTGATACTGAATATCCTAAAAGTCCTCAAAGTTATGTTATTGATTACCTTTGGGCATGAAAATGTTTGCTAGAAGCAACAGAGCTCTCTTGGAATTCTTAAGCTTTTGCAGACTGTTGAACGACAATTTAGTTTTCTGTCAATACAGTCTATCTCTGATGCATATATATGCCATGTATAACTTATTTTTATATTTATATTATACATGCATAGTATACTTATGATGTATATTCTATTAGTATAGTATATTTCTAGTAAGGAATATAATGCTAAGCCGTAAAGTAAGATGGTTACTCAAGGGGTTCAGAACCAGACACCCTGGCTCCCATCTGATATCTGCCCCTTACTGATACAGGTGACTTGAACAAGCAGATTAACTCCTCTAAAATCTCAGTTTTCTCAGAAATACCAGAGTTAAGAATAGTACTAACATACAATTATACAATGTGAATAAAGTAAATGCATTACAGAACAGTACTAACATCATAAGGTTCTTACAAAGATATAAAAATACTTGGTAGAGGGGAGCCTGGGTGGCTCAGTGGGTTAAAGCCTCTGCTTTCGGCTCAGGTCATGATCCCAGAGTCCTGGGATCGAGCCCCGCATCAGGCTCTCTGCTCAGCAGGGAACCTGCTTCCCCCTCTCTCTCTCTGCCTGCCTCTCTGCCTACTTGTGATCTCTGCCTGTCAAATAAATAAATAAAATCTTTAAAAAAAAATACTTGGTAGAGTGCTTGACAAAGTACTAATTTCTTAATAAATGTGATATTATTATCATTATTATTACTATTATCAACCAAGGACCCACCCCACACAGAGGACCACATGATGCAGAAAATTAGAAGTGGATTTGGCTCATGCCGTCAAAGTGTTTTAAAAATCAAGTCAACAGGCTATGGCAGCACATTTGTTAAAGTGGAAAAATACAGGCGAGATTGGCATGGGTCGGCATAAAGATGCGACAAAACCTCATGAAGCATTTTATGTATGTCAGAACCCTGATCGACTCAACTGCAAAGATGAAACAGTAACTAGAAATTTTATTGTTTGTCTCAAAGATCAGAATACCAGACACAAGACTGAAAGCAGAGGTAATGTGAGATGCGTATACAACTGGACAAGTTCTTCGAAAAGCATCTCCAAGATGTTAGCTTTTCCTTTGAGACCACGAATCAATACAATGCAACTGACTGGCTCCCCGGATTAGCTGTAAACTGTGAATACAGACACAGTACTGAAAAACAGAAATTCCTGGCATGTGAGAATACAAAAAAGTGCTTACAATGCAGCGTAAAAAAACAAATTTAAATGGAAATATTCCCGATTTTGAAGCTGGTTTAATGGTTTTGGCTAAACTTCAGTTTTGTTGCCCCAATGATTATGCAGAAATCCCTACTGCAGTTTGCTTGTATTTACATTAGGAATGTTTATATCAGATGCAGCTGATCAGTTTAGAAAAGCACAGTTAGATTTTGACACAGGAGAAGCATTTCTTCTATCATGGCATGAAGAACACAGAACACAAACAAAAATTAATGAAGCCATTATAGCTGTCCGGGCAATTATTGCTGATCCCAAGACAGACCACAGACTGGAAAAAGTTGGAAGATGAACATTTTAGGATTTCAACTTCTCACTTGGTATAGTCAGAGCCTACGCATGATGCTGGAATGTGTCAGGAAATTAGATGTTAGTTTTTCAGGAAATGAAACCTCATAACTTTGACCAGATATTTGCCATTTGGGTTTTTTTTAATCTTCTAGTAAGTATAGGGAGTAAGTGAGGAGTTAAATTAACAGACAAAATGCTATGTATACAAAGATGTTGATTTTATCTATAGTAGCTCAAGTTGAGATCTTAAGAGTTAAATAATTTTTTTTAATTTTTTTTTTTTTTGACAGAGAGAGATAGATCACAAGTAGGCAGAGAGGCAGGCAGAGAGAGGGGGAAGCAGACTCCCCGCTGAGCAGAGAGCCTGATGCGGGGCTCGATCCCAGGACCCTGAGATCATGACCTGAGCCGAAAGCAGAGGCTTCAACCCACTGAGCCACCCAGGTGCCCCAAGAGTTAAATAATTTTTGATGTAAATATATTGTTATGTACTTATTTGCATTTGAGGATATTTGACACACGATGTATATTAGTTTCAGGTGTACAACTTAGTGATTTGGCAAGTTTATACCTTATGTTACATTCATCACAAGTGTTTCTCCCATCTGTCCCATTACATTACTGTTCTAGTACCATTGTATTCCTTAAGCTCTGCTTTTTATTCCCATGACTTACTCATTCCATAACTGGAAGCCTGGCAACCTTACTCATGGGACAATAACAGCTCACTGAACTGCTTATAAACCCATTCTGACCTCTTGTAAAATGGCAGTAATAAACAGAAAACCGGGGCACCTGGGTGGCTCAATGGGTTAAGCCTCTGACTTCGGCTCAGGTTGTGTTCTCAGGGTCCTGGGATCAAGCCCCGCATCAGGCTCCCTGCTCAGCGGGGAGCCTGCTTCCCCTCCGCACCCCCGCCTGCATCTCCACCTACTTGTGATCTCTGTCAAATAAATAAATAAAATCTTTTAAAAAATAAAAAAAAAAAGAAAAACAGAAAACTGTCTGCTGGATTGTGTAATATTCCACTGCACCTCTAACCAGAATGTACTGTGTACTTCTATGTATTCTAAATCAGAATCCTCAGGAAAATTCTTTGGGACAGGGGCTAGACCCTCACCTTGACATATGAGGAAAGTGAGTTCAGAAAGACTTGGTGAGATTGTACCATGTGCTTAATGTCATGCAGCTGGTTAAGTGACAAAGCGGGAATTTCGGCCACATCTGTCAAGCCCAAACAGTGCTCCTGGCACATTTCTAAACTACATATATATTCTCTCCCTAAACATTCTTATTCTTCAACTTCCTTTTTCTGCTACATAAACCATCATTTTAAAATTCTTGGTATCATTTCCTTCCCCCTACACATCAGTAATCTTTTTTTTTTTTTAAGATTTTATTTATTTACCTGACAGAGACCACAAGCAGGCAAGAGAAGCAGGCAGGGAGAGAGAGAAGGAAGCGGGCTCTCTATGGAGCAGAGAGCCCAATGTGGGGCTCAATCCCAGGACCCTGGGATCATGACCTGAGCCGAAAGCAGAGGCTTTAACCCACTGAGCCACCCAGGCGCCCCCACATCAGTAATCTTTTAAAATAACTCTTGTACCCCCCACCCCTTCATCAGTCTCCCACTTCAGCTATCCTTATTACCTCTGGGCCAGGAAACTGCAATCATTCTATTTCTTGTCCTACTGACTCCGATCTTTGCATGCCTCCAATCCATTCTATGACAACCTCATCATTGCCCAATCAAACCCCTCCAGTGGCTCAGTTTCCTAAAACCCATCATGTAAAGGCTAGAGTCCCTTATTTGTTGCCCAAACCCCCACTTATTCTGTCTCCAACCTTATCCTATTTCCTCATTCTGGAATTCTTCCCCATTTTACCCAATTCCCAAACTTCTCAGGTAAATATAAATATCCTGTAAAGATTTAAAGGAACTGCAATTAGTCACAATGGGTGTCTCCAGATGGTAGGTGAGATTGTTTAATTTTCTCTTTTTTACACTCCAAATTGTCTATAATGAACATTTATTATTTTCATCACTTAAAAATTTTTATTTTTAAAAAATCATACATGCAGGGAAAAATGTATTACTTGCATACAGAGAGGCCCCAGGATATCTACTCATCTATGGGCATTTGAACATATAGTGCATGGAAGCAAATAATGGTATTCAGTATACAGTGAGCCAAGCAAAAGTTAAAAAGGAAAGGCTGACTGGAGCCACCTATTTCTTTTTAAAAAGACCTCACTGAAAACTGAGGCATGTCTAAAAGCATATGTCAATTGAAAAAAAATATTATTCTGGATACCACAATGAGATCATCCTTTTGAGAGGCTCTGGAATGTGAAAAGAGAAAAGTAACTGGTTTGTTTGTAAGAACCCAGCATGGGATACCTATTCTGGTTACAGGGCAGGTCTCAGAAAGGATTTATTCTGGGCATAGTGGTCTCATACATAGACTTGAGAGCAATCCAAGGGGAACAGGTTCAGTTGCTCAACTATAAGCACAGAAAATAATCCAATTCAGCTTAGATGTTATGGAGTCAACAGAAAGGTGTTCGATGACATCAGAGTGCAGATGAGGAGAAAGGGCAAACTGGACAATATGACGAGGCTATTCTTACTGCTCTGCCCTCCCAGATACAGGGAAATCTGCCCAACTAATCATAGGTTAAAATCACAACTTGCAAACACAAAATGAGAAATACTACATCTGGCTATCAAGAACAATTACAAGCAGTTAGATGTCACAAATGAGCCAGAAAAACATATTCATTATAAATTTGAAATGAACCATCAGGAAATCCCACTTGAGCTCTCGTATCAAACTACAGAGCTCTAAGTAAAATCCATGAACAAGGACTGCCTTTCATTACCTGCCATGGAGAAGAGAAAGCCATAGCTGTGAGTATCATGGGTCTTTCTCTCTGGTTACTGTGTTATTGGAAAGAAATATAAGAAAAAGAGACTTCTCTGCCTAAGGGCATCTACAGAACACTAGAGAACAAATATATTACAATGTATTACATTTTCGTGAGGCTATACCTGAAATTTTTTATTTTATTCTCTACATTGGTCATGGGCTCAGAAGAAAGTGGCAATATCTAATTCTCTTCAGATAGTTAAGAATTAAATGAAAATCTAAAATTATGAAGTTTATAAAATAAAACATAAATATCTTCATGACCTTGGAGTAGAGAAAAATATATGGGTTGGGACATAAATAACACTAACTGTAGAGTTTAAAAAAAAAAAGATATATTGAATTTTATCAAATTCTTAGAAACTACTCACCAAAAATTATTAATAAAATGAAATGGCGAGCTAGACACTGAGGAAAATATTTTAATAGATTTATCAAAGAACTCATCAATTAACAAAAAAGATAGACCCAATTTTTTTTTAATGGGCAAAAAAGCTTGAACACACATTCACAGAGAAACATGAGTGAATGAATGGCAAATAAGCTTATGAAAAGACACTCAACATCACCAGTCAGGAGGGAAATGCACATCAAACCACAATGACATCTCATTACACACCAACCTGAATGTTCAAAATGAAGATGCATAATACCAAGTCTTGGCAAAAACGTGGAGCAGCTGAAATACACAAAAATCTTTAGTAAACATGTAAAAGAGTACAACCATTTTTGAAAACTATAGCAGCATCTAAGAAAGTGAAACATCATGTACTCGATGACTCAGTAAATTCTACTCCTAGGTATATCCCAAGATCAAGAAATGGCTATGTCAACAAAAGCCTTGTACAAAAACCTCCATCACAGCTTTATTCATAGTAATTCCAAACCAAAAACATGGATGTGGATCAGAAGAACAAGTAAACAGGAGTATAATTCCTATAAAAAATTATACAGAAATAAAAAGGAACACACTACTAATACAGCTATAATCTGAAGAATCTCAGAGCATTTTGCTAAGTAGATTCAGTCACAGAAGAGTACATGCTGTATGATTTCAGTTATGTGAAACTCAGAAACAAGCAAAAACAACCTAAGATAACAGAAATCAGCATAGTGGTTGCCTCTGGTAGGCATAAGGGATATGGACCGATTGCACAGAGGCACAGGGGAACTTTCTGTGGTAATGTAGGTGCTCCACATGTTGATTTGGTTGGTGGATGCATGAGTGTATATGTTTGTAAAAATTTCAGACTACACACTTAAGATCTGTACATTCTACTGTATGAAAACTGTCCCTCAGCAAAAAACTTAATCAGAAAAACAAGAGCTGAACTATGGACTTCAAGTGAACCAAGGCTTGTAGAAAATGCTTACAAACAGTAAAAAATGCTTTTCAAGCTATGTTCTGAGTGAGAATATTAAAGAAGAGATCTGCCTCTTTACTTGGCTTATTTCCACCTGCTCACCATTTCTTTTGATTCCATCTACTGTTACTTGAGTAACTTACACACAATGGAGGACTAGGAGGGGGTTGAATCCCAAAGGAATTGATGATTAAGCCCTGACTTTGCCACTAACTAATTCTGTGATCCTAGGCAAGAAGCTTCACCCATACCTGGATCTCTGCTTCCTCATCAGTAAGATGAAGGCCAGACTAGATAATTTCTAAGGCCCTTACCAGCTCTACCCCTCTGTGTGTAGTTCCAAATGTGACTTCTGCAGCTTAATACAAAGAACAGCACCCAGAGTTGTATGGTGACCTAATGAAAATATTTGGCACCATCAATAGACCTGAAATCTGGCAGATATTTTAGAAAGCCGGGCTGCCAAGAAAAGCTTACCAAGGTCATAAGCCTATTCCACAATGATATATTGGCCATGCTAGTGCTGACAGCATCTCATATGATCCCCTCCCAATTGCAAGGCTATGCATGGGATCCAGGGATACCTAATTCTTTGTATGCAACCCTGTTAAGGGATTCGAGAAAAGACTTGGAAGCTGATATTAAGATCTGTTCCAGTACTTTGGAAAACCTTTTCAACTCATCAAACCAAGAACTCAAGAAGGAACAAACAACCAATGTTCTAAATAAAAGCATTCCTGTAGGCTTAAAAAGTCACTGTACCATTAAACAAACTCCTTTTTCTAGGTTAGCCATGTTTAATTTCCAAAATATTAATAGATTTGAGTGTTCTAAATGACTATAGAAAGATGCGGACTCTTACTTACCAGATACTAATGTCTTCTATAGACTAAAGAAGGGATAGCTTGCCCATCTCCCAAAGCTATATGAAACCAATACAAAGGTACACTGAGTTCTGTAGAAACACTAATTTATTCATTCCTCAAGGGCATTATTTCATACACTTCAATAATAATTGGCAGTCCTTGGGTAGCCTACTTGATTTATCACTCATCTCCGAGAGCCCTTTTAGTCCAGAGAATAATAGGACCTTCTCCTTCCTAAGGCATTCGTGGTTCATGACTAAAGAATAACAAACATTTTTAAACCAAATCCAAAAGTGATTTCATAAAGGGCAAAGAACTGGATTTCATATTTTGTTAATCACATACATTCATCCCGGCGGTACCTAAATGTAATAAATAAGTACATATATCATTTTCTGCAAGGGTTGTTGGCCTATTAATTTGTTTGCTTGTTTTTGTGGTGAAAATACCTTTCATTTTATGGAGTATACCCTGACTTCTCACTAATAAAAACGACTCCAAATGGATGAGAAAGAATTGGAGAGTGGAAAAACTTAAGACAAATATTTTGATCATATTTCAATCTTGTGGTGTGGAAATGATAGAGAGGCACAAAATCAGATCAAAACATACCAAGAAAGTCTGCTGATTCTTGAAGCAGGGTATACCTCAAATTAATTTATATTTAAGTATAGTTATTAGAAATAGAAATTCTTAATAATAAGAAGGTATCGGGGGGGGTCTTTTCATAATTAGTCATAATCAAAAAAGAGTGAATTCTCACCAAATAAAATATTCTCATTTCATATATCACAGTATGAAATCTATACCTGAGAGCCACCTTAGGAAGGTTGTTTTTATATATCCTACTTTTGTGCTCTCTGTGCTATATGGAACTATTTTTTGGATAGCCAACTTCAGAGCCTTTTTAAAATACATGTTGCTTTATTCAAAAAACATGTCCAAACCCGACTCAAGCAGGAACTCATTCAAAGCAAATTTCTGTAAGGACTGTTTTGTTGTTCTTTTCCCCATTCTGAAGGCTGTGGGCAGTGGTAGGAAAATCTGTGCTACGTCAGCACTTAGGTGAGGTTCATAAGCATTCTTCACACTCTGTCTTCCAATTGAATGCATGTGTAGAAAGAAGTTTAGTGTCATTTCCAGACTCCAATCACAAAGACCTGAATTTTGTTTTCAGAAAATGTTAAGACTCTACAGAGAGCCAGGGTCAATAACAGGAGAGAAAATGAATTCTAGGGAAGCGAGCAGCACTAGAAGGACACCATGAACAGCATAGCCCATTAGAAGTCCTAGGACAACTAAGACTAGACATCTACTCCAATTTATAATTTGTTTGCTGATGAGTCCCGTTCCCGCCCCCAAAGTACCTGAAAAACAGAATGTATCACGGAGTTTTCATAGTATATTCTTATTATTCAGATTCCATTATTTGCAAATTTACCAACTTGCTAAAACTTACATGTAACCCCAATATCAACATTCACGGCACTTTTGCTGTCATTTTTGGACATGCACAGAGCAATGGAAAACTGGAGGCACCTGTGTGCACGTTCCCAGCTGAGGCCCACAGGCAAGACTCTGCCTTTGTTTCAGCCTTCAGAACGTGCGCAGATAGCTTTCTCAGGCTGTTTAGTGGTATTTTCTTGGGTTTGTGTGCTTTTTGTTGATTTTGCTGCTCACAATGCTTTATGAGCAGGTGCTGGAGGACTGCCAACTATTGCTAAGCACAAAAAGACTCTTTTGTGCCTAACAGAAATTAAGTGTTGGATAATCTTCATTCAGACACAAGGAATAGCGCTTCTGGCAGTGAGTCCAATGTTAATGAATCAACAACATATATTAAATAAAGTATCTTTAAGCAGAAACCTACATAAAAAATGGGTATGTACTAACTTATGAAAGTTTTATAACCAGAAGCTCCCAGGAACCTAACCCTGTCTTTGCCCTAGGAGCAAAGATTTTGGTATTCACTAATTCAGTGTTTGTAAAGAATTTATAGAATGTGTAACTACAGCGAATAATGAGGATCTATTGTAAATATACCCATTACAATAAAAAAAAAGTAGAGTTTAGTCTAAACTATTCTCACTCCTGGAAGGCTTATTCAATGATATTTTTTAGGTTGCTATTCCTTTATTACAGTTATACCCATAGGAAAAAAATATATATATATATATTTTAAAATGCAAACAACAAAATAAGTGGAAAACTCTTCATAATGCTACCAGCAAAAAACTACTGCTAACACTCTGGTGTTTAGATTTACAGAAGAGTTTATATATGTGTGCACACACAGTGATATAAACTGGTATTTTCATTTAATGTGCTATGATGTCTTTCCATCAATAAATACAGTTTAATAGTTACCTGGCATATCATTTTATAGATATTACATAGTTTATTTTACTGATCTTCCTATTGTATATATTTAAGTGGTTTCACATACATACACACATTTTGTTTGTTGTAAATAATGCTGTAATAAATATACTTGTTTATACAACACTGTAAACTTGTACAATTGTTTCCTTGGGGGAAAAAAGTAGAAGTGGATATGTCAGGTGTGGAGGTTTTGATATTTGTCAAAATATACTCAAAAAGTTGGGTCAAATAACATTCTTATCTGATTGTATGAAAATGATTTCCTTACATTCTTACTAATGCTGAGCACTGGAATTCCTTTTAATGTTTTCTGATACACTCTTGATAAAAAATTATTTACCATTATGGCTCTAACTTGAAGATTAATTCTAGTAATTTATTTTCATGTTTACTGGACGATTGTACTCATTTGTAAAATACATATGTTTTTTCTATATGGCTATTGAAAAATTCATCTTTCACTCATTAACTGGTAAGAAATCATTTTATATTAAAAGATATGCTATCATATATGTTCCAAAAATTCTTCTCAGTGCAGTATTTTTTACTTTGTTCATATATTTGTTCATATATATGTATTTTGTTTCTTTATATTTGGTGGTAAAGAATTTTTTAACTGTCACAAAGTCAAATCACTCAAATTTCTTTTATAATTTCTGCTTTTGACATCATGGTTCTAAAATTCTATAATTATATAACATTATATGCCAGTACTATATGGTTTAAATCTTCACATTTAATCACTTGTAACTAACGATTAGTTCATTTGTGGGTAACTACTAGATGGAATGAGTAATTTTGAAAATCTAGAGTATCAGTGAAAGTCTATTTCTAATTTTCTAAGTTTTAATTAGGAATAGTTAAGGGAGTAGTACTAAATAATACATTTTTAGCATCTTTAATTGAATCATAGGGTTTTCCCCTCTCATTTCTTTATGTGATGAATTATTTAAATACCATTCCCACATACTTGAAATAAAGCAGATAATTAACATATCTGTGAATTTGATTGCTAATACCTTTTTAGGATTTTGCCATTGGTAGTCGTAAGTGTGTTAGGCCTTTGGGATCTATGCTTGTAACATTCTTACATTAGGGTCCTGCTGATTTTATAAAGTGAATTGGAAAATCTATTTTTTTGTACTGGAAACTTTTTCTATAGATGGAAATTGTCATTCTCTGAAGGACTGAAAATACTCATATTTCAAACCACCTGTACCAACACTCTTTGGAGATATTTTTGACAATATTTTCTACTTCAAACATGTTTATTGTCACATTTAGGTTTTCTCTTTCTCATTTTGACATTTAGTATTTTTGTTTAAAATCAACCATTTCAATTTGATTTTCCTACTATCATAACATTTCACTATTTCTATCTCATCCATATTTATTTTGTCCCCATTCTTTTTCCTCATATTTGTATTGTGTCTCCTCTCATTTTCATTAAACTTGTTACTTTTTCTGGATTTTTCAATTGGAATTTTTTTCCTACATTGTCCTATTTTCTTCATTTTATTTTCTGTGTTAGTTTGTTTTTCTTTCACTAACTTCTTGATTTGTAGCCTTCTATCCAAAATATATTCTGAAATGTTCTTTTTGATGTTGCACTTAATCTTGGAAAAGATTCTATGTCATTTATTTGGCTGCACAGCACACTTGTTGAGAGACGAAATGATTAGTCAGAGTCCAATAATTTGGAACAGAGAGGCCCAAAGGGGCTATACCGCCAGGCACCGGCAAGAAGTGCAAGGCACCGAGGTGAAGCCTGGAGTCCGGGTAGACTCTTGGTTTTGTTATCCTATAGCAGAATGTACAGCATGCAGAAGCAAGGAGGGAAGAACAACTCAAGAAAGCAATCACGTGGGGGGGCAGCAGGGAACCGAGCTCGTAACTATTAGCAAGGCTCCTAGGGAGGCATTAACTAGGGGGCTGCTGGGGATGGGAGAAGTGACCTCAGCAGGCATAGCTATCTTATCCACCATCATCACTTTTTTCAGCTTGTAGTGTTTCCAGACGGATGGAGGCATGTGGCTTTTGCCACTTGCATAGAGCTATTGCCATTTATGCGGGTTCCTGTCCTTATTGTCTCTTTTACCCACAGAGGGCTTGCCCTCCCACACATTTTGTTTTGCAAGATTTTTTCATATCACTCACATTAACTTTTTTTCTCACTCATCTTTAAAGAAGACAAAATATGAGAAGAGCAATGTTCAACCTCACACTCTCCTGAATTGCCTTTTTCTATTCTCTGTGCACCACAATCTAGTTCACTGGAAAGAGTACTCAGCTTCCAGCCCTTTCCTGATTTTCTCAGGTTCGAATCAAGACACCTTTCTGCACTAAGGTGGTGGCATTTCTGTACTGCTTATTGCCTACTGTTCTGATACCCTAAATGAACTGTAATAAATAAAAGAACTGTAGATTATATTGGATCAGCATCTCTCTCAGAGCTCCTTCCTAATGCAGAACAAATTCTCGAGATGTGTGACCCACCACCAGTTTTTCCTCATCTTTGAGCACCTCTAATCTAGGATTTGAAATTGTCTGTCTAGTTACTTAAAGAGGATAAAAAGGGAAAGCGAACAAAATAGAGAGGAAGATAGATTTATAGCAAGGAGAAGTGTGCTCAGGTCCTGCTTATAAATCAGAACAAGGAGTTGGAGAGTGTCAAAGTATATAGCTACTTTCTCCAGTGAGCTCTGTTTTGAAAAGCAAACTCCAGAGACAACATGGAGGCATAACTTAGGCACCGCTTAATTCCCTGCAAAGAACGCAGACCTGGTGCAGGATAACGTAAGCCTGGGACATCTTATAATGCCAGAAAGAAAGAAAGGCCTCACAAAATAAAGTAAGAACATATAAAGAGGGCACAGAAGCTGGATCCTAAAAGTTCCCAGTGGCCAAAGTTGAAAACAAGTTGAGCAACAAAATAAAGAACAATAGCTCTGAATTATAATGCCCCCCCCCGCAAATAAATATATATGAGACAATAGTGAAATAAATAAATATGTAAATAAATGGAAAGTAAGGACTATTCTTCTTTTTTTAAAGATTTTATTTATTTATTTGACAGACAGAGATTACAAGTAGGCAAGAGAGGCAGGCAGGGAGAAAGAAGAGGAAGCAGGCTCTCCACGGAGCAGAGAGCCCAATGTGGGGCTTGATCCCAGGACCCTGGGATCATGACCTGAGCTGAAAGCAGAGGCTTTAACCCACTGAGCCACCCAGGCACCCCAGGACTATTCTTTAAGAAAAAATTTCAGTTAATACATGGAGGAATGACAGAAATAGGAAAGCACCAATAGAACATCACAATAACCATTGCCGCAGGCAAGATCCATTGATGCATGCCTAAGTTAATGAGTAGATCTTAAGTAGAAAAAGGGAAGTTGCAAAATCTCAAAGTATCTCCCCCCAAATATTTAGTAATTACAAATTAAAAAAAAAAAAAAAACAACAACTTCGCAGTGGAAAATCCTGGCAAACACCAGCTTAGCCAACATCAGGTCAACATCACTACCAATACACACTGACATCATGTGTGCCCTGTCATGATGCACTAACGAGGGCATATCACTGCTGTGGTATCCTTCCCAGTAACAAATAATCTTGACAACACAAACCCAAAGAGATGTCCCAGAATATAGTGAGCTATTCTTCAAAGCTGAGCTATTCTTCTGTCAAGGCCATTTAATAAACAGACTGAGAAACTGTCACAGATTGGAAGAAACCAAGGAACTACACATCTAAATGCAATGTGGGAGGCTAAATTGGATCCAGGGCCAGGAACAAATGAAAAAAAAAATGGTGAAATGTGTAACTAAATTCTTTATTTTAGTTAATAGTATTGTTCCAAGGTTAATCTCAGCTCTGATGCGTCTTGTGGTTTTATAAGATGTTAACATAAAGGGAAGCTGGGTGAAATAGATTCAGAAAGTATTGTTTCTGCAACTCTCCTATAAACCCATCTCAAATTTAAAATTTAAAAATAAACTTAATTTGATAAAAATATTCACATAAATTTCATGTATCCCTGATACATACCTAATCAAATATTAATCTGTAAATAAAATTTGTATTCACTCTGGCCTCAACATTCTAACCATTCAAGACTGTAAAATTTCTTTCAGCTATAAGAACATTTTCCTGCTCTGGAATTCATGAAAATAGAAAATAGAAAAAATCTGTACATAGGTCAGATTTTATTCACTATCATCACCCTGTAGGAATTTGGGCTCAAGGAACTGGTATAAGAAAATGTTGATACTTTGGCGACTGCTATTAATAAAGTCCTTTGCCTCTGACCCAAGATTTTCACGTGTTCTTCCAGCATCCACGAAACTGTAGCAAGTCTAACTGGCTGCCTTGTAAGAAAAGGAAAAATCTCAAGACTCTTCAGAGTTCTTCACACAATCAGTTCTACTTTCTTGCACAACAGAAGACAACAGAGGTGTTGAAAAATCAAATGCCTAAAGTGCTTGGCAGGTAATTTAGATAACTAAAGCAAACCAGATTAAGATGTTGACAAGGTGGAGAGTTCACTCCTTGTTTAAAAGGTATAATTCCCATTCCAACTGATTACTGTAGATCCAGTGCAGCCAGATTGTCTGATGTTTCTTATGAGTAGCCAAAACTCTCATTAGTAATGCCAGAATTTTGAATATTAATGGATTAAAAAATTCTAAGGCATGTTATGAGTTCAATAAAGCACGGATCAGTGCTGTCACAGATGTTGCTACCTTAATCTACTGTTAGTTGCCAAAAACAGTGGTTCAGTGTCTTCTGCTTATAGACTGCATAAGATAATTCATTAATAAGCTTATGTTTTCCTTCATTTCAAATCAGTTCTGTGTTCATAAAATACATAAAGTAGGTGGCTTTGACAATTTGTTCTTCAAACTCACCCAAACTTTTCTGGAAGAGGACATGACAGGAATATATAGGGCAAGAGAGATACTCAGGAAAAATAAATTAAGCAATAAAATTCTCAGGATCTGACTTACTTTTTGCCTCCATGATCTGTCTTTGGAGAAATGAGGGTAGCTGTTTCAGGGAAAATGAAACACTGTATTTTGTTTATTGGTTATTCAATCAGATATGCACTGCTGAGTCTTTAACATTGTGTTTTAGCTGCTCTACATTTGCTGGCTAACGATAAAGAAAAAGCATATTAAAATAAGATGCTGGTAAGAACATCAAAGATTGAATGAAAACTTGGGCCACTCCATTTTGCACTATAAAAATGCCTAAATCTAGAATTTTCTCACAATTTGAATATCCTATTTTTATTGGTACTCTTTATATAATAACCTCCATAACAAAATAGAAATATTGTCTGAGAATTTCACAAAAACTATTCCAGACTCTTAAACCAAAGGATTTAAAGGAAGATATATCATTCTTAATTATTACTTATTTCAAAAGCCTTAAACCCAAGCATGATACTCACAAAACAATAACATGTGGAAAGACGTGGGAAATAATAGAATTTAAAATAGATGTTATCTTAGCCAGACAATTCTTAATGAGGGAAACCAAAGCTTTGGTTTTAAAAAGTATCCCGTGATCTGAGTTGTTATGTAGTGGAATAGGCCAACCAGATGGTTTTTTTTTTTTCTTTTTTATTTATCAACTGCACTGTGCTCCCTCTAACCAGAGAGAGGCTATTATTACATGCTATTCCATGAAATGTTCTTCCCACTCCACCCTCCCTGTGCCTGACTTTCCTTCAGATCTCAACTCCCTTGCTATTGTCCCAGGAAAATCTCATTCCCTCACTCTATTTGCACCCCTTGTCTACTTTCTGTAGTACTCACCACTGTTATGGTTAGTAGAATAATGTCCTTATTCCCACTAGACTGTAAGACCAAAGAAGATAGAACCCACTTCTGTTTTTATTTTCCACTGACTCCTCAATTCCAAGTAGATTTCTTTACATATGGTAGGCACTCAACTCAAACTTGTTAAATCCATGAATAAACAGAGACCAGATTCTAAGACGCTAGTCTTTTTTTTTTTTTTTAAGATTTTATTTATTTATTTGACAGAGAGAGATCACAAGTAGGCACAGAGGCAGGCAGAGAGAGAGAGAGGGAAGCAGGCTCTCTGCTGAGCAGAGAGCCCAATGCGGGACTCAATCCCAGGACCCTGAGATCATGACCCGAGCCGAAACCAGCGGCTTAACCCACTGAGCCACCCGGGCGTCCCTAAGATGCTAGTCTTAAATCCACCACTGTCAACTGATCAGGCAAATCACTTACTTTCTTCATCTGAAAAATGAAGAGCAAAACAATAGGGCTGTTTCAACGAATATAACAATTTTAAAGATTATAAATGACAGTTACTGTCTTTTTAGCCTCAGGCTGATATTTAAGTTTTTATTTTTTTCTGACTCAATAGTTTCAATATAATCCCAATGTCCACAGAGGGATCATTTGCAACTAGTAAAAATGCAAACTATCCATTTGCAATGTATGCATTTTGATGGCTTTAGTATATTCACTGAGTTACAGAACCATCACCACAATTTTAGAACATTTTTATCACTCAATCCTTTTTTGTCTTATATTAGTAGAGCCACTCCAGCTTTCTTATAGCTGCAGGTTGCATGATAAATCTTTCTCTATCCTATTACCTTCAATCTATTAGTATCTTTGAATCTCAAATGTATCTCCTGTAGACAGCATATAGTTGAATCTCAATCCAATTAATTTTATCTTCCTTTACATGAATGGTTTTTGAATCCCGTATTTGAGATTTGTTCTGCTTCAAAGAGAGCTCTTCCTAGCTGTGTATGTTCCTGATTTTCCCTGGTAAACTCTCTGGTCCATGGTTTGGCTGGCATCCCTAATAAAGCTACCTGTCTCCTTACATGCTTCTCACCACAATCTCTGTTGTATGTGAGAATGGCCTTAGACTTGAACTTTTTCACATTCTGGGGCAAATAAAATCAATTCCTTTGAGAGCAGCACAGGAGCTCCTTGTTTTATGGTTTGCCGCCCACCCCCCCCACCCCCCCCACCCCCACCCCCGGTGTACAATACCTAAGCCATAGCTTGGAGCTAGGGGCAGGGAAAATGGCACAGTTCTGAGGGAGTATGAAGTTCTCTGATGAGTATAAGAGCATGGAAGCTATTTTCTGGGGAGAAAAAGAATTTAGGTGGTTACTATCCCTTAAATGCTCGATAGAATTCAAAGTGAAGCCAACATGGGATTGAAGGGTTTTTTTAAATGAGAAGGTTTTTAAATATAAAGTGAATTTCTCTTGCAAATATAGGGCTACTCAGATGACTTGAGTTACTGCTCTTATTTTATTCCTGATATTAATTTATATTTCCTTCGTATCTAGATCAGTCTAGTTAGAAGTTTCCTAGTGATTTATCCTTGATCAATGAGTTTTCATTTTAATTCCAGACTAGTTAACATACTGTGTCACTTTCATTCCACGTAAACAATATAGTGATTCATTATTTCTGAATCTTATTATTTGCATCCTGATCAGTAGTCCTTAATTGTTTGTACATGTCTTATACATTTTGAATAGTCACTATATGTTGTGGATGCTACATAGTTCAATGTCTGGATTTTTCCTGTTCCTTAATAGAGTGTGTTTTTTCCCTCCAGCTGCTTACTAATTTACTTGCACATCTGTTTGATTCTCTCAAGGCTCATATTTTAAATTTGTTAGGGAGAGCCTAGGGTGGACTTCAGTTTAAAACTATGTTTACTCTTTAGAGGTGTGGTTCTTCTGCGAACTCTACAGTATGCCAACTTTCCCGAGAACTCTTCAGTCAAAGTGAAGACTGGTCTGAACTTGAACATCATCCAACCCTGTGCGAGCTCCATAAATTATTCATTTCACCACTGCCTGGTGGTTGTTTTTACCCAACAGCTGGAGCTTTGCCTGGCCTCGTGGGGTCTCCCTCTGTGCATGCACAGCTGAGGATCCAGCCAAAGACTCCGTGGGCTCCCCTATGCAGAGTTCTGGAGCTTCTTCTCCTTTACCCTCAGTACCCTACCCTGTAAATCCTAACTGCCTCTGTAGCCTGGAAATCTGAACTATCTATCTCACTGAGAGTACCATGCCCTGTTTGACCCCCAACTCCTGTGAAGTCCTTCCAGACAGAAAAATCAGAAAATCATAGTGCTCAGTTTGTTTCCCTTCTGTTGGGGATTTCAGTCCCTTATACCATTGCCCAACATCTTAAAACAGTTCAATCATGTATTTCCCCTAGTTTTCTAGTCATTTAGAACAAGGGCATTGGTGGGTACTGTGTCCTTCTAACACCTAAAGCAGAAATGCCTTAAGTTGTGTTTTAAGAGGAATGCAGGACACAGACCACGTGGGGCCTAGCAGATCAAATAAGGAGTCTGGATTTCACCTGATGAGCCATAGAAGGGTCCAGGCAGGGAAGGGATAGAAGATGATCTACAAATCTTTCAAAAAAAAAAAAAAAGGCTTCAACATATGGATTTGGGGAGGAGAGGGACACAATTTGACCCATAACAGTAGAAAAGTCTGAAAGAAATGACTCTAACCTAAAACTTTTCTTTTTTTTTCTTTAAAGATTTTATTTATTTATTTGACAAAGATCACAAGTAGGCAGAGAGGCAGGCAGAGAGAGAGAGGGAGAAGCAGGCTCCATGCTGAGCAGAGAGCCCGATGCAGGGCTCGATCCCAGGACCCTGGGATCATGACCTAAGCCGAAGGCACAGGCTTAACCCACTGAGCCACCCAGGCGCCCCAACCTAAAACTTTTCTAACTAATGACACACATTTACAAGGTGTTCAAACATATGAACAGAGCATTACAAGTTTTATTCCACATTCTGCTGGATACACAGTATAATATATACATTAATATTCACCAAGATGTTAAAATTTTATAGATGACTTGATATATGATTATGTGAGGTTTCTAAATGTTAATGTATGGTTTACATGTGTGTATAATAGTAACTGACATGGGGCGCCTGGGTCATTCAGTCATTAAGTGTCTGCCTTTGGCTTGGGTTGTGATCCCGGGGTCCTGAGATCGAGCCCCACATTGGGGTCCCAGCTCCGTGGGAGGCCTGTTTCTCCCTCTCCCACTCCCCTTGCATGTGTTCCCTCTCTCGCTGTGTCTCTCTCTGTCAAATAAATAAATAAAATCTTTTTTTAAAAAAGTAACTGACTTAAACATTATCTCTTGGTAACATTTAGTCCTTCCTGGTAACACTAGATTTCCAAAAACATTTTAAAAACCATTTCAGGGACACCTCGGTGGTGTTAAAGTGCGTTAAAACCTCTGCCTTCGACTCAGGTCATGATCCCAGGGTCCTGGGATCGAGCCCTGCATCTCTGCTCAGCAGGGAGCCTCCTTCCCCTCTCTCTGTTTGCCTCTCTGCCTACTTATGATCTCTCTCTCTCTAATAAATAAGTAAAATCTTTATTTAAAAAAAATATTTCAGTAAGAGGTTTGTAGTGGGAAGTATAGAGAACTAAGAACTAAGACTCTATACTTATAACTAAGTATAGAGAACTAAAACAACTATAGTTGGGGAGGAGACAGGAAAAGCAGCTCTTGAATATAAAACGAAAAAATAAAATTTTATATGATAGCAAACAAAGAATTAGTTTCATGAGCAGAATCTTGACATAAAAATAGTTGTATATAATCAAATAGGGGGAAAAAAATCTGTCGTGAGAATGAAGAACATTCCACAAAAGAGACCACACAAGTTAAAAAGGTCACTAAGTTAATGTATCTCTAATATTCAACGAGGTGGTGGTAGGTCTTTGAATAATAAAAAAGTGATGATTAGCCCTATAAATTTTCCTTATACACTGAGGTTATGAGTATCTTGAAAGCAGAAAATATTCTAGTATGTTTTACACATGTTCTAATTTTTTAGTTATTACAGATAATAACTATATAGTTACAATTCCTTGTATTCATCAGTTTGTATTCATTGGGCCAGAAATCTCTTAAGATCTCCCACTTTAGAGATGAAGAAATCAGAAAAGGATAACTTCATCCATTAAATCAAATACAGAATCAGTTCTCTAAAATGCCAAGACACCAGCCTTATGTCTGAGATTCTCATCCTGGGATGCAGGCCACCCAGACATTCTTTCCCAACACTATCTGTTTTCAAGCAATTTATATTAACTGTACTTTTTTGAAATTTTATTATGGCACGATATAGTGAGTTCTCTATGCTTCCAAATCTATTTATTCTGAGGACACTAAAGTATTCCTGGTTCCTTACTCAAAGATCCAGCTCTTTTGAATAAGAGAAACAACCCAACTTGTGTCATACTTAATGCCTTGAGTTTAAAATCTTTCTTCCAAAATTCTTTAACTTTATACATGTTATTTCATTTGATTCTCATAACTACCTTTGAAATAGTTATTATTCTTATTTTATAGCTGAAAAAATTTAGATGTTAAATAACTTGCCAAATCTGATGTAACTAGAACTTAAATTAAACCAGTGTATTAGTTAGAATGAAGGCAATGCTGCTGAGATGGAGACCCACTTCCCCTTGTCTTCCTCCTAGTTCCCAAACAAAACAAATTGCTTAAAGGTCAGTTCTACTTCTCCCATATAATAATCCAGAATATATGGGTCAGGGCTAGCAGGATGGCTTACATCCTCAAAATCTACCTTTCAACTCTTGGTACAAGAGTCTAGTTATCTCAGGGCACCGGGGTGGCTCAGTTAGTTAAGCATCCAACTCTTGGTTTGGGCTCAGGTCATGATCTCAGAGTCATGAGATTGAGCCCATCAGTCTCTGCATTCAGTGCAGAGTCGGCTTGAGATTCTCTACCTCTCTACCTCTCTCCTTCTGTCCTTCCCCCAGCTCACACGCATTCTAATAAATAAATGAAATCTAAAAAAAAAAAGAGAGAGAGAGAGAAGAGTCTGGTTATCTCTACTTTCCACCCATCGGGAAGGGAAAAGAGGTATTAGCAATTGCTTTCTTTTAATAGACCCTCATTCCTCATCATATTCCAAGGACCAGAACCTAAATCACATAGTCATATATAGCTACAAGAGAAGGCAGGATGGAAGGGAGGGAGGGAGAAAGAAGGGAGAAAGGGAGGGAGGGAAGGAGAGAAGGAGGGAGGAAGGAGGAGAAAGAAAGAATGAGAGAGAGCAAGAGAAAGAGAAAGAAAAAAGGGAAGGGAGGGAGAGAGAAAGATAGAAAAAGCAAAAAAAGAAGGGAGAGAGAAAAGGAGAGAGGAAGGAAGAAAGGACTCTAGTTGGGAGGTCAGCTATAAGGTGTGGTGGGGAGAGTGATATTATCACTTGATTAGTAGATGCAGAATGTGTTAAGGCAAAGAATTCAGAAAAACCCACATAGCTCCAATAGACAATGTGGGGAAAAAAGATATGGTGACAAGGAGACTAAATAGTACCTACTACTTCTTTCTTACAAAATGAAAGGGTCATGAACCAAGAAGTTAATTGAGAATCTATCAAGTAAAAATCAGGTTAAGAATATCCTACAATGCACCATTCCCAATTACCTAGGTAACACATCCAATTTCTTATTATTATATTCATACCATTTTTATGTAAATAAATTAATAGTAATCAGAAGAGGATTAAGCACAAAGTCTAGTTAACTCTGCCTGGGGGTAGATCTAGGGAGGGTTCTGAGAGTGGCTTTAGCATCTTGCAAAGGATAAGACAGATAACAAGAGGCTTGAATTAGATAAAAGGGTCTACCCAAGAAGCTTTGGGACCCTGAAACTTTCCTGAGTTCTATACAACTCCTTCTGATTGGGTCAGGGTCAAAGTAGATATAGGAGTGCCTGGGTGGCTCAGTGGGTTAAGCGTCTGCTTTCAGCTCAGGTCATGATCTCAGAGTCCTGAGATCGAGCCCCACATTGGGCTCTCTGCTCAGCAGGGAGCCTGCTTCCCCCTTTCTCCCTCTGCCTGCCTCTCTCTACCTACCTGTGATCTCTGTCAAATAAAGAAACAACAACAAAAAACAAATCTCAAAAAAAAAAAAAAGTAGATATAGATTTGCCTTGCCTTTGATAGCACCACTGCTGCATGGCAGGAAATGCTCGAAGGAGCATGTTTACCAGAGTCACCTAAGCACTTTTATTCCAAAAGTATTATGAAGTATTTGTGTACTTAAGAATTTTAGAAACAAAGAATGCATAGAGGAGGTAACAACAGATGGTCAAACACATTAACTTACATGTAGCCCAGGAGTATATTTCTGAAGCATAAGGATATAGTTGAAATGAAGATATTTCATTGAAGAATTTAAATACTAGGTATAGACTTGAGATTCAACAGGTAATACTCTGAATAGGTTTTCATTGCCTGAAGCTGATGATTTGGGTAGCTGCATGTACTATGGATTTAAATAAAAATAAATGTCTCATAACTAAAATTCATAATAAAAGTCTCCTGTCTGCCTTCATCTCAGTTTATGTTTCCTTAAAATTCTCCATTTTGATCTTCAAGATTCTTCAATGGTATTCACAGAAGTTCTTTCCTTGCCTTCCCTTATTACCCTATCATCTACTCTGTTGCTCAAACAGCAGATCTACTCATTACTCACTTTTTCTTCCAGATATACTTCTCTTATCTGGTTAAGTCAAACTTCACCTTGGAAAGATTCTAGAATCTCAAACTCTATTTCTTTACTTCAAGAGCTCCTGAATAATCTTCCTCCCATGGAAGCAGATAAGCACTATCCACCCAGAGGGAGGAATTACAAAAAGAAAGTTTTGCGAAGAGGTAAATGGTGGGGGTGGATAAAAACAAAGAAGTGGTGTTAGCATGGTGGGGGCCATCTGCCAGGGTACAACTATATGGAGAGTAGGTATCATGTGTTTGGAATTACATGTTCTTCTCTTCCAAGAGTTTAGAATAGATCCATCAGGCAGTAGTAATAGCTCATTGCCTACGTAATACCTATTCTTTACTTTTTCATAAGTGACAGAATGAGTATCCAGAGTGGTAATAGTCCTAGCCTCACTTTCAATGAAGGATAGTTTTTGTAACTGAGTTCTGGGCAATGAGAGCTAAGTTTTTACCTTGGTCTTCCTCGGAGGCTCCCTCAAAGGACAACCAAGAACTGAGACATGCCTATTTTTTTTTAAAGATTTTATTTATTTATTTGACAGAGAGAGATCACAGTAGACAGAGGCAGGCAGAGAGAGAGAGGGGGAAGCAGGCTCCCCGCTGAGCAGAGAGCCCGATGTGGGACTCGAACCCAGGACCCTGAGATCATGACCTGAGCCGAAGGCAGCGGCTTAACCCACTGAGCCACCCAGGCGCCCCAGACATGCCTATTTTTGCCCTGCCCACTTTCTTGCCTCTGGCTGGCTGGAAAGCTCATGTGACAGATGGGACTCAGCAGTCACCTTACACCAGCAGGCAACCTCAGGCATAGAATCCACAGGGAAAAGAAGGTGGAACTGAAAGATAAGAGGAGACTTTGGACCCTGATGAGTTGTCCTGCCAATTCTCAACTATCTGCAGATGGCTCTCACTTGAGAGAGAACTAACTCTCTAGCTTGACCAAGTCACGTTAAGGTTACTCTTAAATGCAGTGGAATTAAATCTTAACTGATAAAATCAAGCTAAATTCTTTTCACTAAATGACCCTGGGGAGTAGGAAGTGGGGAGGCAATAATATTAACAAAGATGTGACCATGATAATGATTTAAGGACTGAACAAAACCAGTTTACTGTAACTTGTAATTTGTGTGGTATATTGTCAAGGTTACTCATATACTTAAATTTATCTGAAGTCTCCTTAGAAGGATAGTTGTCACTCTTCAAAGGCCATTATTATTCTATCTACTTTTCAGCACCATTGTGCAAATAAAAGAAGGACATAGGGAAGAAAAATATTCAAAAAATATTTTGCATTGAAAAAAATATTTCATTTTCCTTATTTGTTACTACTGTTGTGGAGAAGGAGTTACTTGCTCTAACAGTTGAGAAACCAACATTATCAGGCTCAAAAAATAACAAAATTAAAGTTTAACAGAAAATAATTCTGAAAGAGCTATACCATTTTCTTTACAAAAACATATCCAGAATGCAGTGATCCGAGTTTTAAGCAGCATTTTTTTGACCAAAGAATCCAGCTGAATTCCTGTTGTCCAAGTAGGACATTCACTTCTCAAACATCCTTTGGTCCTCAAAGTAAAAACAGAAATAATGCAACACTGTCATATCCAGAAACTTAAATACCTGTAACATTTGGGGGAGGAGGGGAGGCCTGTGATCACCTTGTTCAAGCTGTAGCACGTGAATTAAATGTTTCCAAACAATTCTGAATAAGTAAGAGATATCAGGCATAGAAACAATACAATACACCAAAACCACACATATCCTACGGCTTAAGTTTCCTTTTGGGGACAATAGCAATGATATTTGATGTAGGAGGTGGTTTTCTGCCACTGGGCTTTTTTCCTTGCTGAATTCTCACAAGTGGTCTGTTTTCTAGAGTGTGCGTCCTCTTTCACACAAGGGTCACAATCACTGTATTTCAACAGCTTGAAGAAATTACCTTTTCTTCCGCATTCAATTCAAACTCTCTTCTTTCTTTCTTCCTCTTTCCCATTTAGAGACATGTGTTTAAAAATCGCCAGCTGCTCATGAGGGGATAAGCATCTTGTTAGCTTTTAGGTCTAAAAATTAGTCACTGGAGTTTCAATAGTTCCCCACATCATCAGCCGCAAGCAGAAGCACGCCCAGTTGCGTGCTCTCTGCCTCCCATCAGCAAGCTTCTCTCCTGCACTCCCCTTTTGTTCCAGTTCTGTCTTCAAAACATTTTTCTCAAGCTCCTTTCAAAAATACTTTTACAAACTACTTGATGCAAGTAAAAGAGTCTGCAAGTGCCAAGTTAAGATCTTCACAACACCCCTAACTCACACACATTGTAGAGATTGCACAAATTAAGCTTGAATCTTTATCATACAACCTGTGATGGAAAATACTATATGAATCCAGTGTCAGGGAGCCGTTTTATGACTTTCTAGAACATTCAATGTTTCCATTAAAATGTAGTCTGCTACTTCATTATTCAAATTAAAAACAAAATTCTAGGATTCACAGGATTAAAGTTAATCTTACAATTACTGACACTTTGTCCAACACAAAAAACGTAGACTAATTTTTTTCTTCAAGTCTCACTCTAATGTTGCTCCTAAGTAATTGCTTAATTAAAAGTGGGTGTCTTGAATCCCATAACTGAAAGGATCTTTCTTCCTCCCACCCCATCTCTAAAATAAATTTTTGAAGACTCATATTTTTATAGTGTTTTAGCATTTCATTTCAATCTTTTTAAAAATATATATTATTTGATCTATCTTCTTCAAGGAGCATAAAACATTTCAAAGCTCTAACAAATGCATTCACTATAACAGGATAAAAAGACAGTAAAGTATGTGCTTTT
Source organism: Mellivora capensis (assembly GCA_004024625.1). NCBI lineage: Eukaryota > Metazoa > Chordata > Mammalia > Carnivora > Mustelidae > Mellivora > Mellivora capensis. The sequence continues at coordinate 173,042 of PISX010000977.1, forward strand.
CCCTCTCACATAAATAAAGCCTTTTTTCAAACATCTTCCATCCCAAATTTATCTTTAATGAACATAAAAATATTTTGTTAATGGAAAAAAAATCCTAAAAGTAATGGCTTACAGAAGAAAATGCTATCTTATTTTTAAAACACTTACTGTCTGGCACTTAATAAAAGCTTATAAATTTGAAAATATACCTTTTTACCTATCAAACTGAAAAAGATTTTCAAAATATATACTAGCCTCAGTCTATGACATGGTAGTAAATTTGATATTCTCAAACACTGCTGGTGGGAATAAAATTCCTCTAAATTTCTGGGAAGCAATTTGATAATCTTTGTCAAGAGCTTCAGAATTATTTACAGAATCAATCCAGAAATATGCACAAAAATCATAAATGCTATTTGTTGTACTTTTAGAATAAAGAGATATTAAAAGCTGCCTATATCTATAAAGAACTTATCATACTCAACACCCAAAAAACAAATAATCCAGTCAAGAAATAGGCAGAAGACATGAACAGACATTTCTCCAGAGAAGACACACAAATGGCCAACAGACACTTTCATAAAAAGATACTCAACATCACTCATCAGGGAAACGCAAATCAAAGCCACAATAAGATACCACCTCCCACCAGTCAGAATGGCTAAAATTAACAAGACAGGAAACAACAAATGTTTGTGAGGATGTGGAAAAAGGGGAACCCTCTTACACTGCTGGTGGAATGCAAGCAGCTACAGCCACTCTGGAAAACAGCATGGAGGTTCCTTGAGAAGTTAAAAATAGAGCTACCCTACGACCCAGCAGTTGACTACTAGGTATTTACCCCAAAGATACAAATGTAGTAATCTGAAGGGGCACCCACACCCCAATGTCCATTGCAACAATGTCTATAATAATCAAACTGTGGAAAGAGCCAAGATGTCTACTGACAGATTAACGTTTAAAGAAGATGTGGTAGTGTCTGCCTTTGGCTCAGGTCCTAGTTCCAGGGTCCTGACATGGAGCCTCCTGGCTAGCTCCCTGTTCAGTGGGGAGTGTGCTTCTCCCTCTGCCCCTACCCCTGCTCATGCTCTCTCTCTCTCTCAAATAAATAATATCTTAAAAAAAAAAAAGATGTGGTATGCATGTGCACACATGTGTGCACGCCCCCCACACACTGGAACCTTACTCAGCCCTAAGAAAGGATGAATACTTACCATTTGCATCGACATGGATGGAACTAGAGGGTATTATGCTAAGCAAAATGAGTCAAACAAGGAAAGATAATTATCATATGGTTTCACTCATATGTGGAACATAAGAAACAGGGCAGAGGATCATAGTGGAAGGGAGGGAAAACAGAATGGGAAGTTATTACAGAGGGAGAAAAACCATCAGAGGGGGGGATGGGGTAACTGGGTGATGGGCATTAAGGAGGCACGGGATGTGATGAGCACTGGGTGCTATATGCAACTTATAATTTACTAAACACTACCTCTGAAACTAATGATGTACTATAAGTTTACTAAATGAATTTAAATTTAAAAAAGCTGCCTAGATCTAATATGCAATTAGATAAACAAATTACAGTATAACCACTTATTTCAGTATTATGCAGCCATTAAGAATCATATTTCTGAAGAATATGTAATAGGTAAGTTCTCATACTATAATTTTTCTAAGTGAGAAATGCACAACAGAAGGCTGAACATAATTTATGACCCACAAGGCTTGTTTTATGTTGTTTGTAAAAATGGCCATGATAAGTGGGTCTCCAGCGAACTGTTCTTGAGCAGCACCATCCCATCTGACTCAGTCTGGCCATAAAAATTTTTTTTGGCCAATTAGGCATCAGCTACTGTGAAGCAAGCAGAGGCTTAACAAGTGCTACTATGTGGGAGTTTGCCTTCATGCTGTTTTCTGGAACCCTGAGACCACCACATCAAGAAGCCTGAGAAAACCGACAGGAAAATGGAAGGCCATGTGAAATAGACAAGCCATTCCCACTTGAGGACCCCTAAAACTAACCAACTAGCCAGTCAAATGCCAGACATAGTGAAGTTACCCAAGATCAGCCACCATCACCCAAACTACCAGGTGACCACTTCAGCTCGGAACAGAAATATGGCCAGCTAACCCACAGAATTGTGAACCAAATTACTATGCCTTTTTTTTTTTTTAGGCCATTAGATTTCAGATTTAGTTGATTAAAAAAGAAAAAACTGATATAGATAGTAAGATGATCTTTTCCTTTAAAGCATTCTAAGTTTTCTAAATTCAGTAAAATCAGTGTGAATTGTTTTTAAAATGAGAAGATAATCTTGTTTTATAATAAAAAACAAATTTAAAAGAATAAAAATAGCTGAAGAGGGGCACCTGGTTGACTCAGTGGGGCATGTGACTCTTGCTCTCAGGGTTGGGAGTTCACTGGGTGTAGAGATGACTTAAAAACAAAATCCTTAAAAAAGAAAAAAAGCTGAGGGGGTGCCTGGGTGGCTCATCAGTTGAGCATCTGCCTTCAGCTCAGGTCATGATCTCAAGCTCCTGGGATCGAGCCCCAGGTCAGGCTCCCTGCTCAGCAAGGAGTCTGCTTCTCCCTTTCCCTCGGTGCTCTCTTCCCTCTCTCTCTTTTAAATAAAGAAATGAAATCTTATTTTTAAAAAGCTGAGGAAAAATTAGGAAAAATGAGTTGTATTGTTCACATGTATCCTTAAGTTATTAGCTTTCCCTATAGAAAGAGTTGAGCAGTATCGTATCTGGGAATGTTTTTATCAAACTGCTCCCCATTTCTTTTTGCATTTCATGACTCTGGTTTTATCATAGCTCATCTCTGTGGTTTGGGTATCCTTCCCCAAAGCCTATTGTTTTTTAGTAACTAGTTCCAAAGCATATGGTTAGTAACACATAAATTGAAAGTCACCTTTTAAAAGTCTCATTATTGTAAGGGCCTATTCAGCCAGAGCGGCCCCACTCGGTTGAAGAGCCATTTTGTTGTTTATGCAGTAAAGCTTAAATTGACCCCCACCCAAGGGGAACTTACTTAAAAACAAGTCCAGAAAATCAATCCCAGGTAACAAAGCCCAAATACAAGGGTGGGTCAGGTCAGGTGGAGATAACAGCCCGAATGCAGGGATGAGTCGGGTCAGGTGGAGACATCCAATCAGTAAAGCGCGCATACTGTCTCCCTAGCTACCAAAGAGTGTGTGCCCACCTTTTGGGCGCCAATTCTGACCAAGGTGATAGGCTAGTTCAAATGTCTACTATAGGGTAAATTGTAATTCAGTTGGCCACCCGTGTGCGACCTAGCATGACTGTGCAGCTTTCTCTGTGTGTTACAATCTCATTGGCCACTGTGTGTGGCCAGGCCCAACTACATGGCCTTTGCTCTATAAAAGTTAGTCTGTGAAGCAGGGAGGGGTCGCTCTCTCTGTAAGGGGCGGCCCCGACCGGTCTGTTTGACCGTTGGTTTGATTCTTGATGCTTGGCGCAAAATAAAGCTTTGCTTGACCTTCGCTTTGTATCAGTCTTGCTCCTTTGACCATGGGCCCATTATTGGGGGACCCAACAATTATAATAATCACTAGTCAGGGGTAGAGACTAACTTATTTCCTCCTTTAACATACATTTCTATATAAAAGCATGCAACTATATTTTCAAGGAAACACCATCAGAGAATCAGCTATCATTTTTATCATTCATCATACAGTCAGTGTAGATTTTATAGTAGTTGAATTTAACCCATGATTATTCATCATCTGGGATACGTCCTGTGTGATATGTATATTAAAAGAAGACTCACTGTCTTTTTATAAGAGTAAGTGGTGGGAAAATGTTTTTAAAAAATCTTTACCTTCTAGAGAACTAAATATTTATCTGGTAGAAACAATTCAATAACTCACCAGTAAATTCAACACTTATCTGGTAGATATAATTCAATAAAATATCAAGAGATGGTTGGTAAATAGCCATGTATAATACTAGAAGATTAATGTGTGAGAGAAAAGTTAAACAATGGGGAAAAATACATGAAAACAACAACAGCATTGTGCTCATCATCTTAAATGGTTCAAATTTTATGTATCAACATTAATGGGCCACAAATGCCCATACTAAACACCAGCTCTGGGTGATATTAGCATTTGAATCAGCACACTGGATAGACTGCCCTCCCAGTGTGGTCACATGAGCATTATCCAAGCCACGGAGGTCCTGAATAGAACAAAAGGTAGAAGAAAGAAATCCCTTTCCTTGCCAGACTGAGTAAGCTGGGACATCTCATCTTACCCTGCCCTCAGAACTGGGATTTGTATCGTGGAGTCCTCTGCTTCGCAGGCCTTCAGTCTGAACTACACCACCTCTCCCGGGTCTCCAGGTGCAGAGGGCAGATCATGGGACATAGCCTTTATAACCATAAGCCAATTCCTCATAACCAATCTCCTGGTATACACATGTCTCCACCTTACTGGTTCTGCTTCCCTGGAGGACCCTGACTAATACAGCAAAATCCTATTGCTCTGTGATCTCTTCCTGCAAACTATGCTCCAGATAGACACACGGCTCACCTCCACCATCGACCCCACATCCCCACCCTCATACATAAAACTTTGGTAAATGTCTCCTGAAACTTACCAGAACTTGGTATGAAAAGAATTTTCTTAACACAACTGGATAAGGTGGCTGCCTTTTGCACCAAGGTGAGGTGGCAGATCCCAGCGCAGGAGCCGGATGGACAGGTCACCTCGGAACTGAACTCCACAGTGGACAATCCGCCAGCCATGTGAGCTAACCAGAGGTACGAGCACAGACCAGCCTAAAACCACCCAAGTTCCCACTCTGGTCCCCTTTTTGCCTCAGGGACACAGTGGAGCTAGCAAAGGCTGTCCCTCCTCGGACTCATTAATCCAAACAGGGAAAAATGAAAAAACAATAGAACCGAGAAAAATATTTAGGGAGGAGGGGACCAGAGGCAAAGTTCAAAAGTAATCACAATTTGCTTTGGTCACTTACTCTTCCTGAGCCTCACTTTGTGTGACACCTCCTGCCCACTATGCGCATGCCCTCATGCACACCACACACACACACACACACACACACACACACACACACTCACTCTCTCACTCTCTCTCTCCCCCCCCCTAGTCTATGTCCTGTCACTAAGAGTGATTTCTTAGTCTACTCTCACCTCACCTCTCCATCCACAACTCTCAGATACCTTGATTTGCCACAGGTTCGATTTTTGTGCTTTTCAGAAAACTGATTTTTCCCCTATTGTTACTGAATATCCTTGCTCTTATTCCCTTTCCTTTAGGCTTATTTCAGCTGCTTCCAGGTAGCAAAAAGCCTTCAGATAGCTGTTGGCTTGCTGCATGCTAAAATCAAAAGGAGCAGCACCCATGTCCTTGGACTAAGAATGAGCCAAAAATTCTCTTCCCTGAAGAATGATGAAGGCTCTCTCATTGTTTGACTCATCTTAGAACCCAGATCCAGACCTCGTGTGCTGGGAACTGCAGCATTCACTCACTGGGGTTCCACTAGCATCTAACAGTGGGAAAGGGCAATGGGGTAAGGCTCATTCAAGGGAGTCACTTTTTCTAAGCAGTTCACAGGCATTAATATCAACACAACGGCCCTATGAAGGAGGTGCTCCTTTGAAGGCTGCTTCTCTAGTTTTCTGTCTGTCCAATTTTTCAAGACTCCTACAAAGTTTAAGTGGCAGTAATGGAATTTGAAACCCAACTATTTCCCCTAAAGCCAATACTAAACCAATTCCCTCATCTTACAGTTTAAAAATGGACGGCCTAAATATATAAAACTGTCTTAAAAGAAAAATAGCTACTTGAAATATGTGTTGAATAGATTCTCAAAAACTGGAAGTTATAATATCTGAACTGTCGATAAATAAATAAATAAAAGCTTACAAAAGTATAAGAGCCAAGGAGCCAAGACTAAAATCCAGTGCTTTAAAGGTCCATGCTACTTTCTAAATTAAAAATATGCCAATTACTTTCATTTTTTTGTTACTGATGTACATTTGCTCATGGAAAGTGCTAGACGAAGATTTGTGGAGGAACTGGATGATTCATGTTTCAATTATTTGATTTCATGTCATTAAACAGCCATAGGAACTTTCAGTTGGCAAATGTGATTCCACTGGAATCTCCTCTTTAAGGATGTTCAGCCTGCATAATGTGGTCATCATACAACACGGCCATTTGGAAAGAACTTCAACAGTCCTTGGGAACGTGGCACCCAAAAGCACTCCTTGAGATATTGCAATCATGTGGCTATTGGGAATGGTAATAAATTAACTTCTTAGTCTTTGACAGAATGAGGGTGTACAGTTCTACCCACTGGGGAAACACTGTTATTGTGTCTATTCTTAACAGCATGGGAAGGCTCCTTAACGGCTCCCTGAGCACGTGTGAGAGAGGGCACGAGTTCTGCTCTCCCAGACCGCAAGGAAGGAAGCCATCTTCACGTGTTGTTTACTGCCCAGCCTCCCCATAAGCCACGCTGGATTGTTCCTTCAGTACCCACAAGGACACGTTGCTCACGCGCAGCCCTTCCCTGCTCACATTTGCATTGCCTTGTAAAGTCCAATCCTCTCGAACTGTATCATGCCACGCACTATAAATCCCATTTGCATCCTATTTGAAACCTAAACCACAATAGACACTAAAGAACAAAAGGAACCACAAGCCCAGCTTTTTTGACAAAACTCCCACACACTGATAATTGGAAGCACAGAAATCTGTACACTGATGAGGTCTGAGACTCCTGCCATGCCTTCTGCTGCCTGGCCCCCAGTCTCACCCACTTTCAACGCTACCATCAAACCCCATGTAAAAGTATGAAGGGCAAGAAGAGTCTAACAAAAACTTGCTGGGGACAGAAATGAAAACAAACAACACAGATTGTCTGACAAATTGTGCTTCCGGAGTCTGTGTTGAGCCACCACTGGGACCCGCCTGGTTGTTTGAAGGCATAGAAATCCCATTGTTAGAATACAGTATTTAAGTTGGTTCCAAACAAGAGCTAGTTACTAAAAGGTTAAGGTACATCTTCGGGGAAATAAGGCTTATTGAAGGAGTCTAAATTATTTTCAGAACTATGAAAAAATGATTTTGCCCCTAGCTTATATAAACAACTTCCATGAACTGTGTGGGGTGTTCTGCATGTGTTTAATTATCCATCAAAATTCCATAGTTCTAAACTAGACCAAATTCCTTTACAATATGGTTCCTAAATTTAATTACCATTTAAGGTGCAAATCTAACGGAAAGTGAAAGGCCTTTTATTATGATGCAAAGCAGCTGATTCAGATTTGCTGCTGGAAACAACTTGCCTATTCGGCATACATTGGTATATCCCACAGCCAATGGGCTCTCTACTCTAGAATGACAGAAATAGTCCCTTAATAACTAGAGAAAACTCATATTATTCCCCTAAAAAAAAAATCAATGAGAAAGTAGACTTGATCATTGCAGAACATCCTCCTCCTCCCAGGGACAGACAACATGACTATTACCACAGACCAACTTCTGTGTCTATATTGTCAGAAACAGTTTAAATGGATAATGGTTTGATACTGGCTGAATGAGTATTTGGCTGAAAACAGTCTGGCCGCAAAAGCAGGATTTTAATTAGATTATCAGAGAGCTATTTGTTAAATTTTGGAATGCTGATAAATTTTTAAAAGCCCTTCTAATCTGGAGATAATTACCTTCAATCATTAAACTTGTTCTTGATTAAGAATCTGAAAATGAGCCTGTTAAGCCTTCAGCAAAATAGTAAGCCCAATAAAACACTGAAAATAACACTGCCAAGCTACCAGGAAACTCAGACTGCTACTCCTCCTAGAATCTCCACAACTGGTGGGAATTAAACTAATGCTCAAAAAGAGACCAATGCATCTTGAATGAATTGTAACCTTGGGCAAGTTTTTGAGTCCTGCTTCAGAAAAATCAACAGAAAGATTTATATTTGGATAAATCTTTGAAAAAGTGCCTGTAGAACAGAATTTTTTAATGCTTCAAAGTGACAGAGGTGATTTTAAAAGAAGAAAAATAAAAAGGATATACTGATTTAACTCCTCAGTAAGGTTTTAGATATTTGAGAAACTGGTTACAAAGAAGAAGAAGAAAAAAAAATAAGGGCCAAATACATGTGCAAGATGGATAACCATCGTTATACCTGATTGGTGATTGTAAGATTCTGCTTATAACTTTTCCTCTATGTGCTTTAATTTTAGCTAGCAGGGAACTCATTCAGCAGATCATTCAAAGTGAAGTTGATATCTCCATTGTTTTAAAAGCAAAAGATGGCACTATTGAACACTGTTACATGATAATGACCGTTTAAGATTTTCTTCATTACATATACAATGCCTCTCTTTCTGGTATCTTGGTAAGAATTATTACTGCCGGCCTAACAGTCATTATCATAGGTAAAAGGCAAGTGTTACTAATTATCTTATTACATAGGAAGAGAAGCCAGGTATAAAAAGAATCTGACTTTTCCAAGGTTTCCTACTAAGTTTAGTGGTAAAATTTAATGAAAGCCACATTCTGCCAATATCTAAACTAATCTGTGTTTGGAACTAGTGGATGTTGTTTTAACTCAGGCCATCAACAGACTATTTAGTAAGTTGTCACTAAGATTATTTGCTGCCAAAAAACAGTTTGCAAAGGCTCAATGGCCTGGGCACACATTTCTTCTATAAATTGAGCACCTTACACTGTGTCAGGCATTGCACTAAAGCACTGAGAATACAATGAGTGAAATAGAAAAAACATGTACCTATGCTCTTAAGGATTCATTTTAGTGCAGGAGATAGACACAAAGCAACTAAGAAAGTAATTCCACATTGTTCTAAGTATTACGGAAGAAACTAAATCTCGACTAGGGCAGTAATAACTCCCTAGGAGTCATCATGGTTGTCAAATAACCTGAGGGACGACCAGCATTTAGGATGAGGATCAAGGCTATTACGGCAAGATTTGTATGGAGTGCAGAGGTGGAAATCCCACAGAACAAAGATCTGTCCTATCCAAAGAGCCATCAGTGCTGCCCTGAGAAATAACATGCCTGGGATGAACTGCCCACCACACTTGACACCACATTTAAGTATTCCTACTATGGGCAAATTATTGAAGCAGGTTAGAGAAAGGAAATAGAAGAAAAACAAAAATACTATCTGCTCCCAGCGAACTTGGTCTAGGAGCTAAATTATATAAACATGTAATACCCAGAGAAGAAGGTCAACAAAGCAGAGCTGTTCCCACATTAATAAAGCATGTGCTGGTGTAGAATAGCTTGGTAAGATCTTGAGAAAAAGGGAAAATCGAGCCAAAGTTTTAAAAAGGACATGAATTGTTATATCTGGGGACAGAGGCACTTCCCTAAGCAAAGGAAGAGGCATGTAAAAACAGACATCAAGGCCAGCCCTTTGGTCACTAACCTAACAGGAGTGCGGTAACTACCTGTAAATACAAATTAAATCTAACACAACGCACAAGCACTGGGCTCTTTTGGATGTACATTCCCCTAATTTTGTTCCTTAAGTTTTCTGGTATACTGAGGTGACCTCTACTTCCAAAGTACCTGATACTACTTCTGTTGTTCTTACTCTTCTGTTTCTCCTCATATTCAAATATTCTTTGGTTACCTTTGACTCTGCTAGTTCAAGGCCATGGAGGCTAGTCAACAGACTTCACTAACTTTCATATATACATGGTCCCCAGGCCAGCTCATACACACATCCTCCACAATGCATTTCATTTGCAAATGACAGTAGGAGGCAACTTATTTCATCATTAAAATTCTTGGGCAGTCTAAGAAACAAAAATTAAGATTTTTTTTTCTTTTCCAAGGGCTGACAGTAAAATAAGAAATCACTGATCCCGGAAGAGCATTATCCAGACAACAAAAAAGCATGTTTGTGAAATGTTACAAATATCTCTCCCTTTCATGGTCAAATTCTCAGAGCTTTTACATTGAGTCTTTCCTGTGGTTAGCCAGTGAAATCCTCTACTGGCTGGGAGAGGCCACATTTCAGTTCACACAATAGAACACGGAGCACTGGCCAAAAGAATGGGGTTTGGAAGTCCCCCATTATGTGGTCAATCAATGGTTTATGGAAGGAGAATTCAAAGGTATTTAAATTACATGTAACACAAATGCTTTAAACCACTAAGATTGCTTAGCAAGCCACACACACAAAAAAGATATGTTTGTTACAAACCAGTTTAGAAGTGGATCTGAAAATAATGATACTATACTAAGATTCTTAAGTAAACATTGACTTAAGTTTTATAAGGAACTAAGCCAAAACGTTTGGGCTTATATATTTAAGGGAGCTCAGGTTCTCTAGGATTTGCTGAGATTTGTTACATCTTCTACTTAATTTTTTGAAGTTCTTTTTTTTTTTTTAGGGGAACTTCGTATCTAGAGTAATCAAAAAGTGAATGAACTTTAAGGAACACATTAAATATTGTCTGGGAGCAAGCTGATGTGAAAAATAAGAAAATTTAAAGGAAGTGGAGGCAAGATGGGCTTTTAAAATGTAGCCATTCAGTCACTGGCTTACTGCCAATTCAAAACCTGGAAAGACATCTTGAAACCTTTAAATACCATAATTTTCAGCTGTAAGGAATTCTCTCCATGTTATCAATGTACTGGGGGAAAAAAGTGTTCTTTTATAGATTTCCAGATCCAAGGTTAAAATGCATCTTAGGAGATGTTTATTTGAAAGTATTTTGCTGCTTTCCTCTACAGTCCATTTCAAGTAAGAGGAGGTCAAATGGAGTTCAGATGAGATTGTACCATTAAATTTTAAGGATGGAGCAAACCCCAAACTTCTCCCTCAAGGTGACAAAACCCTTTTACAAAGAGCGATTTTTCACAAGTAGTTTATTAGTTTTATTTCACTTGTAACTGTTAAATATGTAAACTGTCCACTAAACAAATTAAAAAGCAATTGAATTTCAAAATGCTTCTGACTTAAAGAATTTTGACTCCGCATCATTTCCACAGCCAAGAGGGGTTTTGGTCCTACAGAAGAGAAAGAAGGTCATAAATATTGAAAATCTTCTTGAATATATTTATTCTACAAGGACAATTTATTCAGCTTAAAGTGATACCAAGATAGGGTCTTCTTTAGACAGGAATTCATAGACTCAAAATTCTGTTCCCCCTTTAAAAAAAAAAACCAAAAAACCCTGAATAACTTGTGACCCATTCCCTTTACTGTGGCTTAACTAATGAATTAATAATTGCAACTATGGTTAGCACTTGTACCCACAGGTAGCAACTTGGAACAGATTGCAGAAGAAGGATCTCAAGACAAAATGTCTAAAAGATAAACAGGAATCAGGGCAAAGAACAGACGTGACAAAGGGGTAGATTCAGATAAGGGTGTAAGTGATGGAGCTGGACATCTGAAACCAGAGGAACAGTAGAGAGGGGAAGTGCATCAGCACTAACCAGACAAGCATGAGTCTTTGGAACTGGGATGGCCAGAGACAAAGACTCATCAAACAAAAAAGGATGCCTGGAAGCCTCAATACCAAGAACAAATTTAGCAGTGTAGAGTACAAAGAACTGGCTGGCAATGTGGAAACAAAGTCTCATACATCCTATGCAACAAACTGGCAAATGTCATTGGTTCTACCTTCAAAATAAATTCAGAATCTGCCAGTACTTACCACATTCACCTGGCCCAAGCCTCTATCCTATCTTGCCTCAATTTTTAACCTTATCCCCTATAATATGATCCCAATGCAAAAGCTAAAAACATCTTTTAAAAATGCAAATCAGCTTAAATCACTCCTCTGCTCAAAACTCTACATTGCCTCACCATCTTACGCAGCATAAAACCCCAAGTCCGGTTGTAGCTGTTAAGGCCCTGTGTGATTGCGCCCCTTCCCTCTAGCTCTTGGAATGGCTCTTTTTCCCTGTCTTCTGATCACTTCATTCCAGGCACTAGCTTCCCAGCTGTTCCTAGCATGCTCCCACAGTAGGCTTTTCTCTAGCAGTTCCTTCTGCTTGCAATACTCTTTCCTCGGAGTATTGACTAGCCCTTCATCTTTTCAAAGTCTGTTGCTCAAAACTTAACTTTCCCAACAAGGGTTACTGAAAACTCCCCCTCCCCTGCAGCCACCCCCTCCCAGCTCCTAATCTCCTTAACCTCTAATCTTTTTTCTGTCCAAAGCACTTATCTTCTAACATGCATTACAACTGGTATATCACTCATCTTTCTTGTTCATTTTCTATCTTTCCTCACCAGAATGCAAGCACAAGGGCAGGAATCTTTCTTTTTATTAACTAATTTATCCCAACCTCTTAGAACAGAGTCTAGCATGAAAAGCTCAGTGATTATTTCTTCAGTAAAGACACCCCCAAACGAAATAATTTTTTGCATAGAAATTTTTAAGTCATTTGTTACCTTAGCATTTTAACACGGTTTTCTAATTATCCATCATGAAAATCTCTTATTCCTAATTCCATATGGTATTTAAGATTCTAGATAAGAGTGTTCTTGTCAAGAAAATCCTTCTAGCTACTGAATGTACTTCTTCCTAAGCTTGTTTTACTGAGTCATCCTCATTCTCTTTGGAAATCCTTACTAAACATTTGTAATGGTGACATATAACACTGGTCTAGCAATTTATGGCTTTGTAACATTTTTATGCACATGAACTCATTTTATTCAATAAAGAGAGATCACTATTGCCTAAAGTTTTTTAGTTCTTTAGTTTAAACAAAATATATATTATATTTGAGTTACATTTTTAGAGATTATAAGCATGTAAGTTTTATTATTCATCAATTCATGGTTACTTAGGGAATGTGACATGGTAACAACTGCCCACACTTAACATATGCTTCTATTTATATTATTTTGTAAAATATTTGTAGGATTAAATCACCAGGGAAAATAATACCATAGCTATAAGTAGGTTAATTTTCTTTGCTCAACTGAAAATATGTTCAGTCTTAGCAGTAAGAGATTACTATTTCTACATTCCACTTATTTTACACTTGATTAAATATCATATGCATGTGGGTGTACATAGTCCTAAGTCATTTAAACATTTCACCACAAATACACACCTAATTAAATCTCCATCTCAGAAAAGATAGACGAGTAACAGCCCTATCTGACAATGTATGTAAGCCATAAAGCAAATATTAGTTTCTAAATGAACATTAGATGAAAAGTAAATTCCTCCGCTTCAGGGAGATATAAACCTTTACACTTTTAAGAAACTATATGGGCAGTAGCAAGAGTTGATGCAGTTACAAATGAAGCTACACATGCTCTTTTGTCTATCTTTGGTGAAATCTCTCTATTAGGCAGCTGGCTAGTCTCAGCCATTTGCCCTCAATAGAATTAATAAGGTATAACTGTTCCAGACAACCACAAAATACATCCCAATTAAGACACTTTTTTTTTTCCTATTTAAACAACACAAGGTAGAAGAAATCACAAACAATTTAAGGTTTTCTCAAACCTATTAAGCTCTGAAAACTTTTTGTTGTTGTTGTTCATTTCAAATAAAAGCCTTCTTAAAGGAAATACAGAGAGCTTAAAAAAAAAAAAAGAAAGCATTTGAACAAACTTCCTATCTCACTCATAGTCAAAGAAATGCAAATCAAAACAGGAAACAAATTTTCAATTAAGTGATAATACCCAGGGTTAATCAGGTAGGCAAATTAGGTTGCTGGCAGAAATCTAAAATGGTATAACCTTCCTAGTAAGCCAGTTTGCAATATATACCAAGGGCTTCATAAATATGTGTATATTTCCAATTTAGAGAACTGATTTATAAATATGTGTGTATTTCCAAATTAGAGGATTGATTCTGAAAAATAATCTGAAATGCAAGGAAAAGATATCTTCTCAAAGGTGTTTATTAAAAAGTTACAGTGGCAATATGATCAACAAACTATTGTTCAATATAGGGGATTACTTATGTATATTAAAGTATGTGAGAATGTTATATGGCCATTTAGCTTAATGTTTATACAGAGTTTTACATAACTTGATAGAGACAGGACTTCTAGGAAACACAGCAAAAAACTAAGGCTTGTAACACCCCCTAAATAGAAGTTGATAATCCAAAACAAAATTTTAAGGGAAAGAAAAAAAAAATCATAAGAAATATGAAGAATTATGTCAACTATATATTTTGCCCTTTGAAGTGACTTTTCTTCCATATCTAGCACAAACTAAACCAAATTGGCAATCTCAAGAATATTAATATAGTATTTCGGAAAATATGTGAAAGAAAAATGTCTTGAATCTCATTAAGATGCCCCAATTTATAGAAAGAAATCCTAGGTGAACAACAGCAGAAACCACAAAGCATATTTAGAAGAGAAATCAGAGTCAAAATGCCCTGGATTTCTTTGACTCAGATCCTGAGTAGCTATTTTGGCTCCTCCTACAGGAAACTCAGCCCCTAATCTGAAAATGTGTTGTCTAAAGGCCAGGGAAAAGACAGAAGAGGGTGGGAAAAGTCTACTTGGATTCACCAACACATTTGATGTCAACAATGTCAAAAAGCTACACCAAGAGAAAAAGCACCTCTGTCTCATCACTCAAAACCACAATGGCAGTGGAATTTTCCCTACCTGGGTTAATATTACCATGATAAACTCATCTCAGAAATGGAGAGCATCACAAATTTCTAACAAAGACATCACTATCTCCTTAAGCCACTGCTTTGTAAAATTCCTTGCATTTCGTGGTATTTGTCCATACTGCAGTGATTTCAACATCCCTCCTGTGATCCATAAATTCAGTCAGATAAATGACCATACCGATAGTTTTAAACTTGAATCACTATTGCTCTAGGTTGAGTTCTAAAGGGGAAGGATATGAAGAATACCTACAAGCAGGGCCAGGTACATAATTTGCAGAGCCAGGACAAAAGGAAAATATGGGGCTATGTTCAAAAAACAGGGGGAAATTGCCATTAGAGGTACTAAAATGTAAAACATTTTCTATTCTTCCATGCTCACTCCCTCTCAAACTGTATCACAGTGTTTTGGGGGTTTTATTTGGTATTTAGTATCATGCTCCCTGGAGCTCAAGAATATTATCTATGCTAGCTCAGATCCTCACAGGCCCCTGGGGAACTCAGACCCATACCTCTGGAAGCAGGGTCTATCTACTGCAGGACTTCCCTGCTCTGCCAGCTGCCCAATCCATGTTGTGCCCCAGCCTAGAGCAGGGAAGTCAGTCTCCCTCTTTCTGGACTTGCCATCCTAACCCACTGCAGGCAGTGACTCAAAGTGTCTGTAATCTCCACATAGGGATGCAACTACGTATCTGATTAGAACTGGTCTAGAAGCTCACCCCACTGAGTGGCTCCCTAAACATGAAGCTGCCAGTTTGATCAGGGTCACCTAGGTAACCCCATTCCCAAGGCTCAGAGGCCATACATTATATACCACCTGACTCTGGATTAACCCTGACTTTCACAGGATGGGGAACAGGTGACCAAGACAGGAAAGCCCAGAAGCCCAGACACCTGAGCTAAATAAAGTTTCATGGGTGCTCTATGGTCCCACTGGACTTCACTTATAAAATACATATTCAAAGACAAAATTAAGAATATCAAGATGACAACTGTAGAGCATTAAACCTAAACTCCCCTGAACAGAAGACCATGGCACTAGTCACAAACCCACAAAGTGAGTCCTACCCGTAGAAACGGTCCAAGGAGCCAACAAAAAGCCAATACAAGATCCTGGGGAAAGTAGCAAGCCTGGGAAAGCTTCCCTCAATGACAAAACAGAAAAAGAAAAAAAAAAAAAAGTAGAAACTATAAGAACGAAAGAGAGAAAGGGAGAAAAGGGGGAAGGGAGGGAGGAAGGAAGGGAGGGAACAAAAAAAACAAAACAAAACAAAACAAAAGGAAGGAGGTAACATGCAAAAGTTACATTTGGTCCTATGTTGAAGCATCTTTTCCCCCTAGAAAAAGGGTAAAAAATGTTAGATCACAACTCCATTGAACTGTTAAAACTAAATCAGAGATGAGAAAGAACATAACAACTAAAATGTCAAACATTTAAGTGAATGAGTAGTGCAAAGACAATTTTTTTTAAGTCTTTAGAAAATAACAGGAAAAAAACCAGAAAAGTAAAATGATTATCATAGATTCAATGTCAAAGACTTGAGGAAAAGAGAATGCAGAGGAAGGGAACACACAGATTAAATAAAAATAGATGTCCATATGGAAAATACTCAGTAGAGCTGAAACATGCAGCTAGTTTTTGTTGCTGAGGAGAACATACAGAAGAAATAAGATATTCAAGGATATAATAGAAGAAAGCATCATCTAACCTGAAGGAAAACCTAAATGCACAGATTGAAAGGATTAATGGAGTTTCTGATTCAGGACGGCTGATGGAGTTCACTTAAGAAGGATGCCACTAGCAAACAATAATATTAAGATCTTTTTAGAGGATATACAGATGAAACAATATTGATTAAATAACTGAAGACATCTGGGAAAATATGATATTCTGAACAGAATCAAGGATGTCAAGATCAGTAAGATTAAGCTACAAAGTTTTGGCTTGACAGAGCTTTTAACCAAAGGAGTATGGAACAGTCGTGCCCAGGCCCCTCAGAGTACTCTAGGCCCCTGGTTTTTCCATTGGGACAAAATCTTCTAAACAGATATCCAAATAAAAAATGACAAGAGACTCAATGTATTTTAGGGTTGAGAAACAGGTAGTTTCTTGACATCTCTCGCATTTATTCAATAAAAACATATTGAGCACTTAATATACACTCGACAAGATTTGATATTTGGGCATGTAATATACCAAAATAATGTTGATATTTGTACCAAATTATTGTTAATTTAAAGCAAATACATTAGAAACACATTGTTTTTGACTTTAAAACACCTTTTTTCAAATGGTCATATTAAGTACCTAAAACCATTAAATCAAATTATTTTAATAACAAAATCAGTAGGTTTGATTTTTTAGTTTCTTTTGCATATTTTAAATATTTCCAATTTTTGTTAGGCAATTCACAAATCTATTTTTTTCAATTTCAGATAAAACAGAATAGGGTAAAACTTGAAAGCCCCCTAACTCCAAAGTTAATTAGTGTTAACACATTGTTGTATATCCATCTACTCATTTTTTTTTTTTTAAAGATTTTACTTATTTAAGAGATTGATGGAGAGACAAAGAGCACCAGCCAGGAGAGGGAGAAGCAGACTCCCTGCCGAGCAGAGAGCCTGAGTGGAGCTCCATCCCAAAACCCTGGGATCATGACCTGAACCAAAGACAGACACTTAACTGACTGAGCTACCCAGGTTCCCCCTCCATCCACACATTTCTCAACATTAACACATACATAGGTACTTATTACACATACGAAGATTTTCCAAAAATGGATCATTAAAAGAGCAAGCATTGGGGAAATACAATAGGAATCACAATGATGTCTGAGTCTAAACATTATCCATTTAATAGGAATTCCCAGGGATGATAACAGAATGAAGGGGAAGACAAAATAAACAATTGAATAAAATGTCCTGTAGCTCTCTCTGATATGAGGAATTTGAGAGGCAAGGTAGGGGGCTGTGGGGGGTTACGGAGGGAAAAAAACGAAACAAGATGGGATCAGGAGGGAGACAAACCACAAGGACTCTTAATCTCATGAAATAAACTGAGGGTTGTGGGGAGTGGTGGGGGGGATAGGGTGGTTGGGTTATGGACATTGGGGAGGGTATGTGCTATGGTGAATGCTGTGAAATGTGTAAGCCTGATGATTCACAGACCTGTACCCCTGGGGCAAATAATACATTATATGTTAATTAAAAAAAAAAAAAGTAACGTAGAGTCGTCAAAGTTTTCATTCACATATGAAAGTATCAAGAGAATGTATTCCACTGAATAAATTTGTATCTTCTAAAAAAAGAAAATGTCCTGTAGCTGAGCCTTTCTGTTATTAAGGTTGCCAAAAACCATGCAAAATAAATGTGTTTCACACTTAGTAAAATACTAGAATGTTAAAATTGTAAAACACTAAGAGATAAGAGAAATTCCCTAAAAGGTACTATGATAACTGTTCACTAACCAGTGAGCAGAGAAAACAATGTTGCATGTTTCCTCTAGTAGGAGATGGAGAATTCAATTTATTTTAAGGTGTTTTTGTTTCTTATATGTGTACTTTTTAATGTCACAACTAAAATAAAATGAATATTTTAACTGCCTAAATGTTTGGCTTTAATTTTTGCATTGGGAGACCATAAAGAGAATGAATGAAGCTTGTTTCAGAAAGAATGAACCAAGATACCAGTTACCTAAAAATACATGTCTACAAAAGATGAAAAGAAATTATGTTTAATTTATCGGGAAATTAAGAACATAGGTAGCTTTAAAGGCTACCAGAAACAATTAAAACATAGATTGGAGAAAACTGTATGATCCTAAGAAGTCAGAATATAAAATGATCAAGAGGGCTGTTACAGTTACTTGGCCAACCAATCTCCTTAGGAATGAATCAGCTGGAAGCTATGGGACCACTGCGGTTTAGGTAAAAAGGAACAGATGGCTCTGTAGTGTTAAGTTTCTAAAGATGGAAAAGCTTATTTCATGATCATGTTGACCACAATGGAAGACACACAACTACAGGAAGGAGCTAATATCATTAGACAAAGCAAGCTGTTCTTGACCATGAGTGAGAAACAGAGTGCCTGAAACTCACCTTTTGTTTTATAAATATCACCCTAAAGAATCACCTTTAAATACAGAAGACATTCTTTCTTCCAGGAAGCCTTCTAAGATCCTGTTGTCTAATATTTTCTCCAGACAGGTGAACATCTACGGCATTCATAAGCAGAGGGGCTTTTTTTTTTAAAAAGTGTTCACAAAATAAGTATCTCAGGTCCCTTAATACTTTGTTTCAATTACTGACAACTGAATCATAAACTCACAATATCAGAGTTGGAAAGGGCCCTTGATATTATCTAGTTCAACCTCAAGAGGATGTAGGAATTTCCTCAGCAACATCTGCCCATGTGTCCAGCCACCACGAGTAAGGTGTCCACTCATTTCAGGCCACTCTCTTAAGACAATCTTTTCCATTCTTTGACAATTCAAATCAATAGAAACATTCAAATCAAACTTCCTGTAATTGTCACCTCTTCATCCTACTTCTGTCCTCTACTCAAGGGTCTTACAGTCTCCTCTCCATGAAAACCATTCAAATAAATAAAAGGAACAGCAAGTTGCTTCTATAGACCGATCAACCCTGTGCCCTCAACCATTCTCAAGAGAGAAGATGCCATGTTTGCTACCCATTCTTTTCACTATCCTCTATGCCCACTCCAACTTGGCATCCTTCTTAAGGAAAATACAATTTCCTTGGAGTTGTGAGAGGCAACCAGATCAGGATGATTACCTCCGTTATTCTAGGCTACATGAGACAAAATAAAACCATAATAAGAGACTATGATGACATTCTAGTAATTAAGAGCCACATCCCTTGGAAAAGGATTTTGCTTCAGTTTTGGAGTAGGGTAACCAAGCCATGACCATTATATGAATTATCCTTTCCCTGAGAGAAGTCATATCTAGCTATGAGAGAAGTAGGAACAACAGGAGCATAAATCAGAGAAACCAATTCCCCCAAGAAGGGACTGACAAGTTTCTTATCCAAGATTCAGCACCCCAGGGTTCTCCAGGTCTACCTAGGGAAGGAAATACACGATCTGCAGCTGGTAGAGGAGGAAGTATTTTTCAGTCTGTCCTTATGCAGGAAGTCTCAGTATCTTTGCAGTCTAAGACCTAAGTTAAACACAGGTACACTATAGCTTTTATGATATACTACATGACACTTTCATGATTCCCAGTAGAGTTGTTTTGCCTTGAACACTTGTTACTCCCATAATTTCAAATATTTCTGTGAGGGCCAAAAAGGGAATATGCAATTGGCAAAATTCCATGAATATAACCACATGGAAATGTTCATGAAAACTTCAATGAACAGAGGTGCAGAGTGTGCTAAAAATAAGATTAGATGGACTTTCTAATGTAAAACTTTATGTTATATTGTTTTAAAAAAAAACAAAGAACCTCAACTCATTCCTGAGGATGATAAAACTGAAGAGGATAGTTTAAATATGCAAATACAAGATAAAGAACCACACAAATATCCTTACTCTGATAACAGGATTTAAGCATATTTTTACTGCCCACTGCTATGAAAATAGACCCTAAATAATCTCTCCCTGATAAGACTTCCACTGACAAAACTTCATTCCCACTGGTGAGCTTCTCACTGGATATGCAGAATATTGGTAAAGATAGACAATCCAAGCTCATCCATTAGATATAGTCATCCCAGAAGTTTTCCTGGGGATCCCATTTCTGGAACAGCTGCCTCAGCCATCAACACTCTCCCATGTCTGAGTAGGTGCTAGACCACAAGGCTGCTAATGCCCGTCCTAGCAGCATTACCTCTGAGATCCGGCCTCACCAAGAGAGGTGGGAGTGGAAAGAACTTGCCCCAACAGGCCCATCAATCCAGCCACAGTATTCCATAGATCGTTCAGATTTTGATACCAAAGAGTTGTGTGAGAGCTGAATTTGCTCTGAAGGCCAATCCTCCCTCTCTCAAGTCTTAATTTTAACAAGGTTCAATTAGTCAGTCTTCACGGGGATAAACCTTGACCATCTCCAAAAATTTCCATTCTTAAGACGTTATGTTCATTTTCTCCCCTTCTCCTTCCCCAGTGTGCAGAAGAGAATTGCTGCAAATTAGGTTTAGGAAACCACATAAATCTGCAGAAAACAAGCACATAAACTTCCGTAACAATGTATTTAAAACAATGTGTCCCTGGAATAAAAATATCAACTCCAGTAAATGTATTGAACACTATAAAAATCAGGAAAAAGACCTGGGCACCAGGACATGCTTTCCTCACAGATACATGACTAATGTGTTGCTAGAGGCAAGTAAACAAAAATAAAAAATTAAGTGTTCAGTTTGGGAAATCAAAAGAAAAAAAATGTCCTAACCTTGTAAAACCATAATGCTGACTCACCAGGATTACCACGTACATTTCTGGTCACCAAATACTATTCAGTAAGCCCTGCTTTCCACATAGACACCATTCCAATGCCTTGGATGGTACTTGCTCTCTTAGTCTATAATCAGGAATATGGTTCTGCAAAAGTAAAGAGCAAGGAAGTATCATTCTCCTAAAATATTGTACTCTGTGGTTATCTTACTTTCTGGTTTCCGTTTCCATTTGTGGTGTCAACCAATGAATCAATTGGCCACCAATGGGAGCAATCCAAAACTTTCCCAACAGCCTGCTATTCAGTCAAGAGCTGGCTTTATGCCCCCTCCTTGCTTACTAGCATTGAAGGAACCACTGTATCACAGACTTGACTGACCCATGAATACAAAGCAAGAGGTCAGTTCTGTCTGCTGCCTTCTAATTTTATAAGACCTAAAACTAATCCCCTCAAATAAACTATTTAGGTAGTTGGAATCAGGCACCACAGATAAAAACATCAATTCATATGATCTCAATGTCTAAATCCTCCTTCCTGGATATAATATAGAAATTTCACTATGGGCTAATCAATAATAAGGAACCAAATATCGCACTATGGATATCTAGGTAGGATGAAGAGAATGAAATCATCACAAACACCCAACTCTGTTAATTCAAAGTATTTTGGCTCTAGTAAGTATCCTTTAGAATATATGAGTTCCTCTTGTCTAAATTATAGGTGTTTGAGATTATTATATTAACTCCCTGAAAATGAACTCACAGGGTTGAGAAAAGTGTTTCATCAAATTCCGAGATTTGGCTTTAATCCTCTATCACCCATGCCACAAATGCAGACACAACAGCATATTAAAAAAAATATATATATAATAAGACAGGAAAATATTTCTAATTTGCCTAAAAATTTTAGGAGTATAGGAACAATATTACATAAGGAGGAGCAAAAATGAAATCAGAGGGTAAATATTTCTTGAGGGCCATAGCACACATAATCAAAAAAATGAGCTTCACTGCTCTTCTCTTTGGAATAATAAAGACTATGAAGGAAGAATTTTTAAAAAAAAAAAACCTTAAAGTCCCAAGAGTATTGGTAGGTAGCACGTATTTGTTTAGCAGTTTCAGGATTTCAGAACTAAAGCAGAGGGAAGAGAAATGGAGGTTGAATGCAGGCCCCAGAAATTTATAAGTGGAAAGTTTAAATTAACTGGAAACTTGTTACGTTTAACACAGAGGTATCAGAAACCAAAATACATAAATTTACTAAATGAATGAGAGCAAAAAAAAAAAATTGTTTTGTTCACTGTTCTTTCCCAGTATCTTGAACAGTGCCTGGAACTTATGAGACACAATGATTATTTGTGAAATGAACAACAAATAATGAAGGACTAATCAAGTTTTTAAATAAATTTGGAAATGACAAAGCCCTGCTGGACGGAAGAAGGTAATTTGCATGTGGTTCAGCAACTGAGAGTGAAGAGAACAGTGAAATGTTAATTATCTTTTAACTTGAAAATCATACAAACATCCATCCAACTTCAGAGCCTCAGACAGATCTCCCCCTGGGATGGAAGCATTTCATTTTGAATGCCTATTAGTCACTGAGGGTTACTCACTAGAAGAATTATGACAAAGGGCAAGTTCTATCTTCTAGCTCTACTTTAGGATACACTACACTTCCATTCAGCTATTGTGTGTTTCCCTCTTTAGGGACAAGGAGATCTATGAGAAAGAGCTTTGAACATACAAGAGAATCAGAATTAAAATTCCAACTCTGTCGCTTGCTATAAGATCTTGGGCAAATTAACGTCTCAAACTCTCAACTGCTCTGAATTTTAGTTCTCTTTTGTAAATGGACTGTGAGAATTAAATGAGTTTGAACACATATGTAAATCTCCTAATTTGGTCTTCCTCTCTCCTTCCCTTCCCTTTTCCCCTCCCTTCCTTTCTCCCTGCTAAATATATCATTCTGTGCCTCCCTCTTTCTGCATATCTTTTTTAAAAAATTTTATTTACTTATTAGAGAGAGGATGAGAGAGAGGGAGGGAGCATGAGAGGAGGGAGGGTCAGAGGGAGAAGCAGACTCCCTGGTGATCAGGGAACCTGATGCGGGACTCTATCCTGGGACTCCAGGATCATGACCTGAGCGATCCAAAGGCAGTTGCTTAACCAACTGAGCCACCCAGGTTCCCCCACATATCTTCTATCTCATGATGCTCATGATAACCCCAGAGTCTACCATGTGGGTATATCTTTTCCAGTCATGACCCAGTACTTGCTACCTCTTAATAATTCAATGAAGGTCAGTGTTAAGACTATAAATTAATTGGCATTAAAATGTTTATAAGAGCAACAATATGTTGGCCTGCCTTCATCCTTCACCTTTAAAAATACATATAAAATCATACCACACCCCTGCTGAAAGTTCTTCAGTGGTTTCCCATTTCCTTTAGGACAAATGGACTCCTGTACAAAACTCCTAAGAATCCATGTTTCCTGCTCCCTGCCTCTCTAGCCTCATCTCAAACTACATGTCCCCCTGACCTCTGTGATTCAGCAATACAGGATTTCTTTCAGTCCTTTAATTAATACCTACTCATGTTTCAGGTCTCGGTCTGGACATTTCTTTTTTAGGAAGCTTCCCTTGATTTCCCCCACCCCAGAAGAGATGAGATCTCTTTACTGCTCATTCCTGTAATATCTCATACGTTCTTTTTGTTTTGCTTCTAATTTCTTAATATCATATAATATTTGACTTCCTAAGAATAGGGATTGGGTACCTTAATTTAAAAAAAAATTATCTCCGGGGCACCTGGGTGGCTCAGTGGGTTAAGGCCTCTGCCTTCGGCTCAGGTCATGATCCCAGCATCCTGGGATTGAGCCCCACATCAGGCTCTCTGCCTGGCAGGGAGCCTGCTTCCTCCTCTCTCTGCCTGCCTCTCTGCCTACTTGTGATCTCTGTCAAATAGATAAATAAAATCTTTAAAAAAAAATTATCTCCTGCCATAATTTTTAGACAACAACAGGCTGATGTTAAAATATACTAGAAAAGATGTTAGGCAGTCCGATGAAAAATTCATTTCTCATCCCACTTGAAAGCCACTTTCATGGCCAATCCATGGCACTTACCATCCTGTCTGTGAAGTAAGGTGTATTCTCTTGAGCATCCAGTAAGTAAAATTTATTCAATAAATATTTTTGGACAACTACAACATATTTATACTCTACTATCTCCACTGAAAGTGGTATTTTCTTTTTTTACTTACTATAGGACCCATCCTGCTAAAGTTTTTATTTTACAGAGAACACACTCTAAGTGAGAGTGTGCCTATCCTTTAGCCTTGTCTCCTCAGCCCATCACTTAGAGAAAATGGCAACCTAGATGCATACTTGTCCCAAAAGAGGGGCTAGACCAGGGGTACAGCAACATAAAGAACATGACAACATGAAGCCAACAGAATTAGCCAAATGAAAACTCCAAGACCTGATCCATTTAATGTATTAGGGAAGGGAGACCAAACCCAGGTAGTGAGCCTAGAAAACAAGAGAATACTTAATGATAAAATAGTATGAATATATCTGAGGGGAGAAAGGAAGATCCTTTACTTGCTACTTTTGCCTGGAATGAGATATATTTAAACCAATAAATGTTCATAATCCTCAATAAGACTGCTGTCTCTGGGGAAGATGTCAACTCCCCCAGTGACTACAGTACAGGTAGAGAAAGTGAAATTCATAGAGCAGGAAATATAGATTAACCCTGTAATCCTGGCTGGTGCTCACAAAATAAAATTGCATGTTCTGATACATCTTGTATTCCTTAAACATTCATTTTGAAATCTTAAAAAAGAGTTTCTGAGACTTCCATGGAAACAGAAAAAATAGACAGGAGATCTGGAAAATTTTAAAACACTAACTGTGTGACCACTTGGAGGTACAAAGTCAATCTTAAGTTGTTGACACCTGATGATCAAGAAGACGTCCAGTTAGTCTCATGGAGTTTTGACTTCTCCAGCTGTTTACAGCCAAAGAATCCTGGAAGTGAATATTAGAAAACTTCTTCCAACAAATGTACAACACATGCCAGTGTGTAGATACATAATAAACTTATAAGAAACCATGCTGACAGTTTCATTGCCTTTGGTAAGACCCTACAAATTCTTGGACAAGTTATAGTAAACAACCCAGTTCTTTTTTCTCTGTTTTGATCCCAAGATTTTTTATTGGAGCAGGGAAGAGGTGGTGACAAATTAAGAGAAGGCATTTTGCACTTTTAAAATTAAATGATTCTTTAGGCAAAATTATGCAGACTCAAGATAATTATTTGTGGACTATACATGACTTCCATCAAATCCAAAACTTTTGTTCTTTGGTCGCTGTGACTTGTGTTACAGAAAGCTCTTTTCTCAAAAGTGTTAAAGTTGTTTATCAAATACATCTGCTGTCTCATTCTAAATCAACAATAATAGATTGTTTATAAACTGTTACACATAGCACACCCTGGGGATCTTGGACATTTTAGAAAGATCTAATAAGTATATAATAAAAAAAAGGGTTTTTATAATTTAGCTCTTTATCAATAATCTTTCATAACCACAAGAGGAAAATGATTGTATAAACCCAGAGAGCCACTTGATTGAATCCAAAAACATGTGACTCTCTCGTCCATAACACTGCTTCAACATTCCAATCTCGCCTAGCACAGGTAACAATTTAGAAAAGCTTGCATAAAATTTCTGGTTTTATGAACTAGCCCCTTTACCCCCTACAGCTGCCAAGCTATAGAAACAAAGTTGCAGAAATCTCTTTTTTCAAGTAGTGTAAGCACTTTTTTTTTTTTTAAAGATCCATGACTAATATATCCCAGGTCTGTTTAACCTACACTGATTACACTGAATCTCCTTTTGCCTCCATTATAAGAAATGTTACTTCCATAAGCTTTGCTGCTGTCGGGTTTCAGAGGCCCTTCCCTGTGTACTTGTCATTTGACCTTCCAGACATCAACCAACCTTTGTGGTTCTAGAGCTCTCGCTGGCAATCCAGGTGGTCCTGGAATCCAGCCTTCTCTCTGCTTTGTTAATTTATATGTCTACAACACCCCTGTAGGCCTTAAAAGGTTGACTTTGGCTGTGAGACAGGAAACATTGCATCCATGTGGAATCAGATGAAAAGGGAACCATCTAACAAAGTACTAAACATAAATCAAGGGGGAAAAAAATGAATACTGTGGATTAGGGTCTCGGCTGAGTGCATTTTATATGTTACACCAAAACACTCAAGTCTGAGGTTGAAATGTTTAGTTATCACTTCACTCAAGTTAGAGAAACTCATGCCCATTGGGTTTGATGGTTGGATTAAATGCCAGGTACAAGAAAATACAATTTGCTCCTCTACAATGTGGAGAGGTGTCTCTTTCCAGAGTTCATTTCTGTTTGAAGTAAATAAGATGTCCATCGTACAACAGATGTGCACTGAATAATCCCAAACATGCCTCCTGCCTCAGAGTGATTTTAGTGTAACTGGTTATCACTTAGAAATGAGAAAACACAGGAAAAATGGTCTTATTTAACATCCTATTTTCTCATTCAACAAGGGGCCCTAAAGTTTCCTTTTAGTAAATACATAAATGAACTCCTAAGCTGTTTCTGCAAAAATAACTTCTCGTTTTTTAAGGATTTTATGAACAGAGAGAAATGGTATTGATCTTGTGGATTTTCTAGATCCTGACGTATACAGGATCACCAAATCTCATAACATGGAGCCAAAGCAGTAACTGGTGGTTGCTAAAACAAACTGGCCCAAGAAATACATAAATTATTCCATATTGTGCCCATTCTACATGAGAAGAATAAGATAATACTATCGTGTAGAACAGTGGTTCTCAAAGTCTATCCTCGGGTCAGTGGCATGGGCATCACCCAGGAACCTGTTAGAAATGTATATTCTCAGGCACTGGCCCAGACTTAGAGAGTCAGAAACTTGAGTGGGCCTGGAACTCTGTATTTTAACAACCTTCTAACAAAGATTCTGAGACATGTTCAATATGAGACCCACCAGTGTGGAGTCAGTACCTAGATTTCTACCTCCCACTCCCACTTCCATTAAACATGGGGCTCTTCTGCCTAACCAAAACTCAAATCTGTTTGCAACAAATCCAAATTCAGCCCTCCCAAAAGTTCTACTTTTGAAATACAGTCTGCAAAATCACAATCTCTAAAAGCAAACTAGACCCTTACTATTTAGAAGTCCACATCAAATACTCTTAGAGCACACAACAGTGCAGCAAGAATGGTTTATAAACCATCACAGCAGTGCCTGGGTGGCTCAGTCAGTTAAGTGTCTGCCTTCGGCTCAGGTCATGATGCCAGGGTCCTGGAATTGAGCCCCGTGCAAGGAGCCTACTTATCCCTTTCCTCCCTGCTTGCTTTCGCTCTCACTATATCTGTCTCTGTCTCTCTCTCTCTCTCTCATATAAATCAGTAAAATATTAAATAAATAAACCATCACAAACCATTGCCATCAATTAACTTTTACTGCATAGTCAAATTCTTACCTTTGTACACAGTAATATGAGAAAAGAGCTCCCATCCCTTCTAACAGTCACAGTATTTTATATTTTTAATGGTCATCTTCCAAAAATATATACTGATCATTTCTCTATCCTTATAATTTAACATAGAATCCGGCACAAAATAGTAGTGAATAAGCTTTGTGAATAAATAATATAAAAGAGAAGTAATAGGACTTAGTGGAAAAATCCTGAGTTCTGTCACAAATAGAACTAGTCCATTTTCCAGTACGTCCACTCAGTATGTAAACTGGGATTTGAGAAGATACTCAACGCCTGCAGGTTCCATTCTTTTAATCCGTAAAATGGAGATAGTAAAATGTGTGCCCATAGTTTTTAAATGAAAATTAAAAGAATCTGTGCAAGCATGTCACATCATAGTTAACTTACTAATAAGTATTCAATGAATTATGGTTTCCTTTCTTCTCTTTTCCACAATATACAAGGGTACTCCTCTTTTCATATTTAAGGGCTTTGCCTCACAATAATGATGTAAAACACATTATACAAAAAAGCCTATATGTTATCAAGAAAAACACACATCTGGGGCACCTGGGTGTCTCAGTGGGTTAAAGCCTCTGCCTTCAGCTCAGGTCATGATCCTGGGGTCCTGGGATCGAGCCCCACATGGGGCCCTCTGCTCAGCGGGGAGACTGCTTCCTCCTCTCTGCTTGCCTCTCTGTCTACTTGTGATCTCTGTCTGTCAAATAAATAAATAAAAATCTTTAAAAAAGAAAAGAAAAACGCACATCTTTCACTGTCAGGAACTCTGGTTGAGTTCTGTGTGATGAATTCACATCTCCTTTCATCTAGGGTAGACGGCATAAGCAAAGAGGAACCAAGAACAGAAGTCAAAATCATTGCCTTGTATAAAACCCAGTGAAGCTACATATATATATATATAGTTGAACCCTTGTTGGATCATTTAGTTTCAAAACTGCCTTCAAGTTATTTTGAAGGACATTTTGCCCAACCCATTGCGGTGATTCTTTCCTTGTGGCAAAAGAACGTAGGCAGTTCTCTTTCTACAGCAATATAGAAATGAATCCTTTTTGCAGACTGTCCCAAAAATATGCCGTGAACACTCAGAAACTACATTATTTACCACACGACGGCAGCCAGAAAATTGTTCTCAATTTTACTCAAAATTCGAAGTGAACGTACCAAAGGTAAGCCAACAACCAATAAATTGAGAATATAGATAGGAAAGCAAGGGTCAAACACTGCACACACATGCTTGGGGAGAAGCTGTACATATAAAAATTTGCAAGTCTTTCTGATACCTGCCCTTGGTATCAGAGTTCACACTTTCCCTCTGAGTAGGACACTTATTCAAGCAGGACACATATTCACACACATGACTCAGGATCCCTAGCCCAATGTTCTAGCCCAGCACTAGAGAAGGGCTCCGGTTCTTGATTATGTCAAGAACTCTGGAAGAAGGCTTCACTGGATCAAGAAAATTCAAACATTCCCTGGTTCTCCCAAGAATCTCAAGATCAAGCAGAAGTGACGGTGCATAGTTCTCCTTGAACTAACTGAAATTCTAAGATGGGTTCATCAGCTACTACCTCTTTGTGTTTATCCTTTTGTTCAATTACTGGTCCTTTTAGTACTACCTGGATTTTCCTACTTGCAACCCCTCTACTTGTTTCTATGCAAAAGTGGAAGACATCACCAAGCCTCAGTTTCATTATTCATAGAATGGGTCTATCATCTTCACTGGAGTATTAGGACAACATGACATATTATATGAAAAGCAATTTACCCAATTCCTAGCACATAGCAGAACCCATATATGCAGCTGGATTTACAGCCACTTCTACATCTTTCCCCTGTGTACCTTCCTTGAAACCATAAAGGTCAAATGTAGAAGTCAAAGAGAAAAATGCATATTCATATTAAACTAACCTCTTATCCTCATGCTCTATGTTTGGAAAAATATACCATGACTATGTGTTTATGTCATGCATCTCATTTCTCAATTTAGATTTTAGGCTCCTATATAAACTCAATATGAGCTCACTTTTATTTTAAAACAGCTAAAACACATGCTCATGTACAACAATTATTCTGACCCAGATCCACCCAATTACATTCCTGCCTGGCCTCTTAAATATAAACTTATGTTTGTATAATCCACAAAATTCAGCTCTGTGTGAATTTCTAACAAATACTATAAAAGTGAAGGAAATTGGGAATCAGAGTAATGTATAAATGACTGAAATGTTTCTCATTTAGATTGGAGTCTGCGAAAATTATAGGACTTCTGGGAAATATTTTCCATTTTTCTCCAAATTAATAAATCACACAATTTAAAATGTTTATCCATATTCATAAAAGTTCAACTACTAACAATATGAAACACCTAACAGCAAAAGCAAGTTGACGTATTTAGGGAAGTAAGTTTTGATCCTTTATCAGACTATAAATTTAAACACTACTAACAACCCTAAAATTTATGTTCAAGAAGAAATAGGTATTAGTTGAGCTTAAGTCAAATAGACACATCCAAGATTTAAAAAGTAAATCTCCCCAGGGGCGCCTGGGTGGCTCAGTGGGTTAAGGCCTCTGCCTTCGGCTCAGATAGTGATCCCAATCGGGCCCTCTGCTTAGCAGGGAGCCTGCTTCCTCCTCTCTCTCTCTCTGCCTGCCTCTCTGCCTACTTGTGATCTCTCTCTGTCAAATAAATAAATAAAATCTTTAAAAAAAAAAAAAAGTAAATCTCCCTAGATTTGGTGTATTTGGGGGCATCTTTATAAATAAAACATCCTTGACCTTTCCCTTAAAAACAATATGAAATATACAGCATCAATACCAAGAAACTGAGTGAACTGAAGTAACTTGTGAAAGATTTCTCTTACAACATTTAAATTGGTATTAGTCACATTCTTCAGAGACTTCTCCTTTCACTTCAGTTTTTTCAAAATTAAAAAAGGCAGGGTTTTTTTCCACAATAAGACATAAAACAACTGCAAAATACAAAATGGTCATAAAATTATATTTGTGAAAATTTTATTTGTACTTTATCCAGAAAAGTCATTTCTGAATTCTAACAAAGTATACAACTGTCTGAAGTAGAAAATAAAAATCTTGAATAATCAAGCCTTAGTTTGTCCAAGTTCAAAACTCTTTCCCAGAACTTCTCCCTATCACTCAGTTTAGAAATCTAGAATAACTTACTGCGTTCAGTTAAATTTGAATGCATAGCACCACTCAATCTGCTCAACCATCTAAGAGGAGGGTCCAAGGATACAGACTGTTCTTATTTATTAAATGTGATGTAAGTAGAGACCACAGTCATAGTCAAGAATTTATACCCACCCCTTCCCACCACACAACACATGCAAAGCAGGTGCCTTTCTATTCATTAAAATCAGATTGAAAGGGGTCATTTTTATCTCCTGTTATTATGTATCTAAGAAACCAGACATAACAGGGGAAGGATGTGCCAACAGTAGAACAAACAATAGGGTACCACAGACTTAGATATTTTTCAGCCTGAGAACTGTGTCGTACCAAATTTCCAAACGGACTTATTTTGGTACATGGTTTTCTCTACACAGAGACAGGATTCTCTTAATTTTTCTACAAACTCCCAGGAGGAACTGAGCTCTACACAGAAACCCAACTCCGTAAGTCCAAATTTTCTGAGTTTCTCAGAGTTCAAAGGAACATTTCATAGAAAAGACAAAAGTGATTCTGAGCCCATGACCTTGTTCTTCCACGTGTCTCCATAACCCTTCTACTGGTTTTCTAAACAAGAGCCACCTTGCCAAAATATCACTAATACAGAGCCATTAACACATGTACATGGTTTTGCTATAACTTCTACAAGTTCAACTTGAGATTCACAATTTTAAAATAAGAAAACAAGTAGGCAAAGGGAACTGTTATTAACCAGGAGGAGTACAGCCATGCTCAAAACACATGGGTGGAGTAAAACTATGAACTCTGTTACGCTGAAAAGAAATAAAAAAAAAATTAAAAAAAAAAAAAACCACATGGGTGGAAACCATCTACTGCTTTCAACCAGTGGGAGTAGACTTGGATATATGGCTTCAGTCTTACCTCTAACAGCAATCATGCATTAACTGTCACTTGTCAGGGATTCAATATTTAGAAAAGCCAGAAGAAAATCCCCTACAACAACCTGAGTAGCATTCATTAAAGACTGAATCCTCCTAAACTAACATAAAAGCTTTACCAAAATTATGCAATATATGTATGGTCAGATATAGGGCTTCTTTCATTTTGAGGCAAAAACTAGAAATGGGGGGGGTACTATTAACTGATCTTCTCTGGCAAATATTTTTTAAAGATTTTCTTTATTTATTTAAGAGAGAGAAGGAGCAGGGAAGGGGGAGGGGCAGAGGGAAAGGGATAAGAGGGCTCCTGGCTGAGCAGGGAGCCCGATGCAGGGGCTCGATCCCAGAACCCTGGGATCCTGATCTGAGCCGAAGGCACTTAACCAGCT
The DNA here is from genome assembly GCA_004024625.1 of Mellivora capensis. Lineage (NCBI taxonomy): Eukaryota > Metazoa > Chordata > Mammalia > Carnivora > Mustelidae > Mellivora > Mellivora capensis. The sequence goes on from PISX010000977.1 coordinate 205,119, forward strand.
GAGCCAACCAGGTCCCCCTCTGGGAAGTATTTTTTTCCACATTTGTTCTCCTCAGGTGAAATTCCTCATGGAAGACACTTCTCCTTCCCCTTCCCTTTCATCTTGCCTACCTTTACGTCTCTTCTGTTGTGAAGTGCAAAAAAATAATAATAATAAAAATTAAAATTAAAAATTAAAAAAATTGAAAGACACTGACCTTTGAATTGATGGACATCTTAGAAGACTGAGAGAAAAGAATTCTAATTTTTCCCTTACATCAAATTTTGTTGTTACACATATAATTTGTTATTACACATGGAGAGTATTCAAATAATGTTTGAAAAATGTAAATTAAGATCATTCTAGTATATCATTTAAAAATTTAAAACTAACTTTAAGTAGTACTGTTTCTCACTATGGATGTTTCTACACTTGAGAAGAGTCCATAAACTGGATGACCTAATGATTGCTATTTGTATCTTTAGTAGTTCACACAATGACTAAACCATGCTGGGCAATCTATAATAAATAGAAGAGTAAATGAATGAATAAATGAACATCTTAGACACAGAATTATCAAAACAAGGCTTGCTAGAGTCTCTGGCTCCCTCTGGTTCAAAACAAATGCTAAACACATGCATCCCACATATGGTTCTCTGTAGGCTCTTCCCACTCCCATCTCTTCTTTAATGACTTGCTTTTCCTGAAAAGAACATTTGTAGATAAATACCAGGTGAAAGATGGTGCCTAAATAAGGTTCTGGAAGTGATTTTGGGAGGTGCTAGAAGCTCCCACACATCGAGAGACCTCCCATAAGCAATTTTCGTGGGGCAGACTCCAACTAAGAAGGATTGGTGAAGTCTGCTTCCTGTAATACCACCTAGTCATCCATCTTAATCTAGTGTTAGCTTAAGGACTTAGCTATGCAGCTCCCTTTGTTATGACCCTGATGGGGAAACTGGGCAGTCAAAAGGTGCCACCCTTTCCTAGCAGTAACACAGTACAATTGCACTAATACCAGGTAGATAGTGCCTCAAGTCAAATAAAATTTAAGAAAGCAATAAAATGATGAAAAACAGAAATCAAGAGATGAATGTAGGAGAAATATTAACTTGCTGGGACATTGAAATCCATCAATTTGAGAAAACACACCAAAAATGGTCTGAAGCCAACATTTTATTCCATTTATCTGTTCAAACACTGCATTTTCTAAGACTTGTTTGGCACATAAAATTCTAATCAACTTTCTCAAAAATGTGCCATGGGTGTCCAAGGTATGAAATCTGCTGTTTGATAAGAGTACAAAAATGTTAGTAGTCCAATATTTAGTTTGGAAATTAACTGCTTAAAAAATGGCTTTCTTATACTTAGTTAGGATAATATAGATTGAAATAATGAAGTGGTAAGGCATTGTTTGTCCAAAGGACTAAGACTGGGTGTTGTAGTTATCAAATTTCAAGGGTGCCTTTCCCCATATTTCAACCTTCCCTTTCTCTCTCCTACTTCAAGGAAGAAGGTGAGCCAATTAGAAAAATACTACTATAGTCAGGTGGGGGGCAGCTTTGAAACAGGTTAGTGGTTCTGATCCCTAGCACCAAACGCCCTTCCAAATTTTGAAGACTTCTACATTTTATGAGTCATGGGACAAGGTAAGGACCTCCCTCATGCTATGGAAACCAAAGTATCAAATACTTCCATATGCCACCCCTGACCTAACATACAGCTGCCCTGGGTTCAGCCTGTCAAATATTTCCAACTGGGATTTGAATTTTGACTGAGTAGTGCTATCTTGGGTTGGATTCCCCCAGAAACAAACTCTGAGAGCAGGATTCAAGAACCAATATTCTATTTGGAAAATGCAAGACCACCAGGAGGAAAGAGGAGGTGAAACAAACAGTGCTGGCCTTCCACGCCACTGACTGCATCAAATGTCTAGTACGGCAGCAACAGGAGAACAATACCATTGGGACCAGGGTGTTCCTGCAACTATGGCATCATTTTGGTATCTGCGGCCTCACCTACCCATTTTCTGAGCCTGATTCTCCTACCTTCCCTTTGATTCTGTGTAAGTCCACCCAGGAGCTTTCCAATAAATTTACTTTCTATTTAAGTTAACCAGTGTTAGTTTCTCTGGCTTGCAACAAAGAGCCCAGGTGTCTTCTGCAATGGTGCTCAAAGTGTGGTAAAGATCAGATGGCAGGCACCACTGGGAGCAAATCCTGAGCCAAAGCAAAGCCTCTAAGGTTTCTAAGCAAAGTCATGCTGCCCTCAGAATGCAATTATTGCAGCAACTATGCACTCTCCTTTTGAAAACATCTGACTTACCACTGAGCCCTGCTGGGTATGAAAGCCTCACTATGAGACACTAAGTATTCAGAGGATCAGAGCTGCCAAGAATAAGTTGGATATACCCAATACAACACAATACAATTTACTATAACAAAGACACCCAAGAGGTAGCAATTCATTTTCTCTCACAATTATCCAGTGGTGTTCAAAGGTATCTAGAAGTGATCCACATCCAAAAAGTAGCTCTGTTCTAGAAGGTTCTCTCTCTCATTTCTTCACTATCTCCTAAAGTAGAATACGCATCTTCATGGCAAAAAAAAAAAGGTTCAACATGTCCACAGGCCAGCCTATACAAAGTAGCAAGGAGAAAGTCCTGGATAATTTTTTAAGTAAAATAAAACATCACTTCTAATCATATTCCATTAGCAAAACCTTAGACAAATAGTCATATTAGCTGCAAAAGAGACTGAAAAACGTATTCTGTAGTTAAAGCAGCCATATGCCCAGATAAACAGTTAATATGGAGAAAGGCAAGAATAAGTATGGGGAGAAAACTAGCAGTCTTTTCTGAATCTAGCCATAAAATTGGGCCTGTGTAACAACATTCCATTAAATAGCTATACTAAATCAGATAGATGTCGGGTTTAGAGATAGATCATTTATGTTCTCTATGTGCCCATACCTGCAACATTACCAGCCAGTCACCTCACATGTAAGACCTCATGAGGTGAGCTCCACTGACCAGCTGACTGAGAAGGACACTCACAAGCCTTGTTTCCCGCTATCTGTGGTGGCAGCTGAAAGCAGCTTACTGTGGAGATACAGGGCCACTGAACACTGGCTCTGAAACAGGGAGAACTTAGAGCGACAGTTTGAAGGACAGATCTACATGGATTTCTGGCCAGTAGGTAAAGGTTTAACTGAACAGTCAAGTGTGTGAAAAACAATACTGGGAAACTACTGACACAAAGGTCTGGGGATAAGTTATGTTGGTATATTTCTTGGAATAAACATTTAAAAATGAGTGCCAGGTGAATATCCACCAAAATAAAAAAAATCCTTGAAGAACAAGTTCTTACTAACAAGGTAGGTAAGATTTGGGTATGGTTCCAGCTTGAAAACAAGGCCTTGCAAGGCTATAATCAGGCCCCATAAGAGGAGATATATATACGTAACAAGCATGTTTGAGTCCAGAAAGCAAAAGGATGGAAGAGAGAGTGGGGCTTTGCAGTAAAGGACACATCTGCAATTTATGTTTCTCCGTATTTGAGACTCTGGAGTCTACTAGCTTAAAAAAAATGTTGGGGTGCCTAGATGGCTCAGTTGGTTAAGTTCAGGTCATGATCACTCAGCAGGGAGTCTGCTTGTCCCTCTGGCCCTCCCCCACTTGTGCTCATGCTCTTTCTCTCTCCTTCTATCTCAAATAAATAAATAAAATCATTTTTAAAATGTTCAAAAAAATGTTAGTACAAAGGAAGAAAGAAAGAACACTTCCAACAGGAAGCATGACAAAAGTTCTATTGAACAAGAAGCTGAGAGTGTCACCTGACCATTATTTGGCCCTTTATAGCACTGAACTGGCAAAAACTGAGCTACAGCATAGGTTGAGGAGACAGTCCCTAACCATTAGGGGAAATAAAACAGCTGTCTGTTCCCTTCTCTTGATACCATTTTTGCTAAGCTCACATTAAATTACTCACAATTGCCCAAACTGTTAACGGTCATGCCTTTGGGCCTTCGTACTTGCTAACCCTTCAGACTTCAATGTCATCTACCAATTCTCTTTTTCAAAGCCTAGCTCACACATCACCTTCTGGGTAAAGTCTTCCATGATACCCTCAGACAGAGTTAGTTACCATTTGCTTTATGCCTAAGTCCACAGACCAGTCCCAGCTCTTTTCACATCACATTGTAACTATCTGTTTACATGTCTATGGCCCTCAGTACACTGCAAACTTCTGAGCACATTTTTTCAAGAATTGCAGAGCTTCCACAAACTTAAAGAACTGCCTATTTCCAACTGAGGAAATGAATTAATTTTAACAATATATATTTAATGCATCATTTGGCCAAAAATTTTAATATCTACTTTGATATTTGGCATAGAGAAGACTCTGAAAATATCTCATTTATATTAATTAGTAAGCTTTTGCAAAATGTATACAGAAATTAGAAGTGTGAGAAAGTTTTAGGTCAGGAGTGATGTCAGAGTTGATTATGTAACAGGAATCAATTATAAAGGGGGGATTTTCTTGATCTTCTTGATCAGAGTTTAGGCTCTCTGTGTTGTGTTCCTTACCACCTTCCTTTGATAAGTATTTGGCATCTTCAGAGCCCAGCCCTGCGCTGGAAACAGATACTCATTAAATGTTTATATAGGTGATGAATGAATGAATATATAGAACTATGGATTCTACCATGGCATAGTCTCTGTCAGCTTTATATATACTTGGATAATGCTTATGAAAATACGTATTTCATACACTTGCACAGTAGAATTCTGCCTTTAAAAAAAATCATAGTGGGGTGCCTGGGTGGCTCAGTGGGTTAAAGCCTCTGCCTTTGGCTCAGGTCATGATCCCAGGGTCCTGGGATCGAGCCCTGAGCCCTGCATCGGGTTCTCTGCTCGGCAGGGAGCCTGCTTCCCTTCCTGCCTCTCTGCCTGCTTGTGGTCTCTGTCTGTCAAATAAATAAATAAAATCTTTAAAAAAAATCATAGTAACATTAAACTCTTAGAACACAATTAATTATTCACCCCTTTTAATTTTTTATAACCAAAATTGGTTATCTCTAAAATAGAGCACATAAGCATCATTAAGAAACTAAAACCACTGACTGAATTTAATTAACATTATATAACAGATCATACCAAAAATAAATTCATATTTCAGCCTCTTTATACATTTGGTTCATTAAACAGAAGGTAAGAACATGAGTAACTATTTCCCAAGACAAGATTTTTCAAGGTGTATTTTTCCTTTGTGTTGTCGTATTTATTATTTTGGATTTTTCTTACAGAGGAAAAAGCTATTTTCCTTTATCCAAGAAATTACTTACAATATGGAAATCATTAGTGCACATAAATATGGAATTCAGAAATGGGAAAATGAAGCCATAAATGAAAGAGACTTTTTGACAATGAGATCAATAACCTGAAGCCTTGATTTTGTTCCTTATAAAGTCTCATATACTACTATGAACAGTATTTATTAATTCTCATGGCTGAGCAGTATTTGAGGTTTATACAGCCACTCTCCAACTCTTTAGCAGAGGGATTTTCAAAAGTTCTGGTAACAAAGGAGTTAATGGAGTGGCATTGCTATTAAAAGATTTATGCTGACCAGGTGTTTGAGTTGCTTGAAAAGTCAACCATTTAACATACAACCTTTCTGTTGTAAATACTGTACCACTAGAAGACAGATTAAACAGCTTTGTATAAAACTATGGTTTAAAAAGAAATAGGGATAATGAAAAAAACATTGTGTCCAATTTTTCTTCAGTAAATTGCCAAACATGTGACCCTCAGAATCTGCAGCGTCCTTATACAGCAACTCAAGCTGTCGCATGCAGAGACAAAGGCAGTGTTTGGGGCTTTAAAACATACAGATAAATACAGAATATATATACCAGAAACAGATTAGTGACTACTCTAATCACATATACAATGATATAGGTCACATGTGAAAACCCATTCAAAGAACCCCAAGGTTATCATGGCCCCAGAAATCAGACTTTGAGGAGACTCAGTTTCTCTGACTTACGAGGTTAACCTGTTAACCCGGTCACCTTCACACTATTTCACTGGAAATCCCGCCTGTTTGGGAAAATTGTGGTTGTTCAGGCTTACAGTCTTAAGCTTGCCTTACACAAACTAACCACTAAAAATGGGGGGGGGGCTGCTTTTCATGAAATGAGCATTACAGAAACTAACCTCAGGGTTAAACACTACAATCATTCACAGGTGGGATTTCCCAAGGTTTTGTAACTTTCCATGAAGGGATTTACATATGCCCAAAAGAAGTCGTTGCTGAAACAGGTTTTTTAAGCAGTAAAGTCACTGTATCTGTTCATAGTTACCAAGCTGTTGTGCTTTTTGTTTAGTAGGTCAACATACTGTCATCTTAATTTGCGTCTGGGCCTATCACGCAAGGGCCACTGCCTCACAGAAGGTTTTAATCAAAGCAGCCAAACCAACAAAATAGGACATCCTGGTCAGAATTACTCTTTCAACCTCATTTTGAACTGCTGTTTTTTCAGAGGTTTGGCAAATTGCATGATAAGCCACTTACCAAAGTGTTCACATTTAATGAGGCAATTTTTACATAAAAAATAATCTTGTGTCACCCAGTCTTCTAAATGTCAAATACCCATGGTTAAATGAAGAACAGTGCTACATTCCCAACCAAGCTGCCATAAAAAACTTAGAGCACCAAGTCTAAAACTGCTGTTCTCTAAAAAGACTTCTCTACTCATATCCCTAGAACCTGGATCCCAATCTTAAAAAAAGATTCTTTACATGCTTTTGAGTTTCCCACGAACTGAAGGACCATAGCATGGTATAATATTAAGCTTTGTCTGTATCTGTCTGGCTGCTCTATGTTGCTTAGATCTCACAGACAATTCAACTTGTAGGTTACTACTAGAGCTCACTACTACAAAATGCAACAGAAAAACAACCCATTGTCATCAAGAATTACTAGGTTCCCAGCTGGCTTTCCCATGAGTCATGGATTTGAAGAGAGAGCCACAATCCTAAGATTTCTAGATTGTTCACAAACAGCCCACATAGGCCAAGCCTGATGTATATTTAACAGCGTCTCAATTGCAGACCACCCTCTCTGCATCCACATATTCACATCGTTGGGGGCGGGGGGGGGATGGCAATAATTTGTTGAGGTCAGAGTTTCTTTCTTTAAAACAAACCAAAAGTCAAGTTTCCTTTTTCTCAAAGATAGATAGGAGGAGGAGGTTAATTTTCAAAAGCCCAATTTCCAGGCACATTCTAAGATTTATATAGAGACAACATATATGTACACGTGTGTGGAAGCAAGTGCAGCAGCTGCCACATATCAGAATTAGGGATGGGGCCTCCCAGCCCCACCTCATGGCACACATGCCTAATCCCTTAGACCTCGGTGTGCTTCTCAAACTAACTCGGGCATGGCTTCCTCCAGTCACTGTCACTGCTGCAACCACGGTGGCTGCAATGAGAGGGACCAGACTGGAGACCCCTCACAAGTCCCCTCCCTCCCTCAATCTGAAAGCACAGACAAAAATATCAGAGTACAAAGCAGGTAGAGGTGGTGGATAGACAGCTTTCTGAAAGAAGTGTTCTGATCAGAGCAGCACAAAACATCTGAATCAGTCCAGGGATGCCTGGGTGGCTCAGTCAGTGAAGCGTCTGCCTTAGGCTCAGGTCATGATCGCAGGGTCCTGGGATCGAGTCCCGATTCGAGCTCCTTGCTCAGCGGAGAGCCTGCTTCTCCCTCTGCCTGCCAAGAGCGTGCACACTCACACTCTTTAACAAATAAATAAATATTTTTAAAAAAATCAGAACCACTTCATACACCCAAACATATCTGGTGGCTAAGATTTCCTGCAACCTGTATATACATGCATGTATGCGTACATTTGCATAGCAGTTTCCCTTTTGTTTTTCCTCACTTAAATCTGTATGCAAGCATTCTACAATGTACTTAGTGTTTCACTCAACAGTTAGAATTACAATTTTTTTTTGTTTAAAAGAGAGTGCAAATGCACACCCAGAGGGGGAGCAGGGCAGAGGGAGGGGGCAGAGAATTTTAAGTAGGCTCAGCAGTGTAGAGCCCAACACGGCACTCAATCTCATGACCATCACTCAGACCAAGACTAGAACTACAATCAAGTGTCGGACGTTTAACCAACTGAGCCACCCAGGTATCCCTAGAATTGCTCTTTAAAAGATTAAAATTAGGGGCACCTTGGTGGCTCAGTGGGTTAAAGCCTCTGTCTTCAGCTGGGGTCATGGTCCCAAGGTCCTGGTGATCGAGCCCCGCATCGGGATCTCTGCTCAGCGGGGAGCCTGCTTCCTCCTCTGTCTCCACCTGCCTCTCTGCCTGCTTGTGATCTCTGTCAAATAAATGAACAAAATCTTGAAAACAAAAAAAAAATTTTTTAAAGATTAAAATTAGTCAAAACTTTAGACAATTATAATTAGTCAGTAGAATTTTTTTTTAATTTATTTATTTGTCAGAGAGAGAGGGAGAGAGCACAGGCAGACAGAGTGGCAGGCAGAGGCAGAGGGAGAAGCAGGCTCCCTGACGAACAAGGAGCCCGATGTGGGACTCGATCCCAGGACGCTGGGATCATGACCTGAGCCGAAGGCAGCCGCTTAACCAACTGAGCCACCCAGGCGTCCCAGTCAGTAGAATTTTTAACAATGCCACAGAACAAACCATTTTTAAAAATCATTCTATGGCAGTTCACATTTTATAAGTTTCTCCATTCTTACATTTCCTTTGTGTATTTAAAAAATTTATTTACCGGGGCGCCTGGGTGGCTCAGTGGTTTAAAGCCTCTGCTTTCGGCTCAGGTCATGATGCCAGGGTCCTGGGATCGAGTCCCACATTGGGCTCTCTGCTCCACGGAGAGCCTGCTTCCTCCTCTCTCTCTCTCTCTGCCTACCTCTCTTGCCTACTTGTGATCTCTGTCTGTCAAATAAATAAATAAAATATTTTTTAAAAAATTTATTTACTGAGAAAATATTTATTAAGTGCCTGCTAGGACTTTGTTAAGTCCTGAAATTGAACAGATAAAACAGGTGTTATTTCTGCCCCCCTGTACTTTAGCTTTTGAATGGGGCAATAGATCTTTCAATAACAGAACATTACAAAATTTTGTTTACAAAATGGTATCCTGGTATCTGGGAAAAAAAGAAAAGAAAGCTTCTCAGCAAAGGCCTACAGTATCGTTAACAATATTCTAAAATTTCTTCTATTACTGGTTGAACTGTGTTCTACCAAAATTCATATGAAGTCTTAACCCCCAGTACCGCGGACTGTGACATTATTTGAAAATAGGGTCTTGACAGAGGTAATCAAGTTCAAGTGAGGTTACTAAAGTGGCTCTAATCCAATATAACACCTGTCATATTGGGTGATGCTTCTGAAAGCCGAGGAAAGCCAAAGATCACTAGAAAATCACCAGACATGAGGGAAGAGGCATGAAGCATTCTCTGACAGCCCTCGGGGATCAAAAAAGAACCCTGAGATACCTTAATTGTAGACCTCTAACTCCAAGAACAAACATTTTTTTTAAGCCACCCAGTTTGTGTTTTTATTAGAGAAAATTAATATGTCTTCTAAAAACAAATATTTCTAGTCCTTTAAAATGTGAAAAAGCAAAAAAGTAAGGCTTTAGTGGTAGGGACAATTCTAGCTGAAAAAAATTTTTAATTAACAATATTTTAGATGCCTTGAAAACATAAAGATGCCTACTTAGTTGTGCCTCATTCCAAGTGCATTTTAAAAAAAGAGAAAGAGAAGGGAACCTGCATATTGGAGCTGGTTAAGCATCCAACTCTTGATTTCAGCTCAGGTCATGATACCCAGGTCATGAGATGGAGCTCGGTGTCAGCCTCTGTGCTCAGCACACAGTCTGCTTAAGACTCTCTCTTCCTCTGCCTCTCCCTATCCTTCTCCACCACCCTCTCTAAAATAAATAAATAAATAAATACTTAAAATTTTTTTTAAAAAAAGAGAGACATGTAGATCCCCAAATTAAAAGGGATTTATTTCTGTTTCTAATGTAAAATAAACTCTTAAGAACACACTAGTGGGACATTTGGGAACTACAGTTCACAAATATGACCACTGAAATATACAAAGAAAATAAAAACAGTAGGGAAGTAGATAAAATAGCTTCATAGTCTAGGGAGGGCATGATCTTTAAACACACATCTAAACTCTAAATCAGAAGATAAATTCTGATTCCTCCCCCCCAAAAAATACACACTTCTGCAGTTTTATTGGAAGCATCCAATAAAGTGACAGAAGTTATGGGACTCAAACTTTTATTGTTTAAGTTGACAGAAGAAACACAACCTAAACGCATAGCAAAGTTTGGTTTGAATCCATGATCTCCTATAATACTATAGGGGGAAAAGACAGAAAGACAAGTAAATGTTATCCTGAAAGTTGTTTTGAGTCAATTAAAAGTTGAAAATTTAATATTCCTGACCCATCATTTTGATTGGCTCTTTTGTCCCCAACATCTTGCCATTTTTTTAATTTGGAAACTTTCCCATATTTATGCTTAATTATGAAGACAATGAAATAGAAAAATTTCATAGGGGTGCCTGGGTGGCTCAGTGGGTTAAAGCCTCTGCCTTCGGCTCAGGTCATGATCCCAGTGTCCTGGGATCGAGCCCCACATCGGGCTCTCTGCTCAGCGGGGAGCCTGCTTCCTCCTCTCTCTCTGCCTGCCTCTCTGCCTACTTGTGATTTCTATCTGTCAAATAAATAAATAAATCTTTAAAAAAAAAAAAAGAAAAGAAAAATTTCATAGACACAGGCCTGAAGACTAAGTGTTTAAAGGGATCTGTTCTTTTATAGTTGTAGCTGAATTAATATGTATCCTATCAGTTTTAATTCTCCTGTGACATAGCAAATGGCCATAATCTTCCCTCATCTATCCACTGTCAGACAAAAAAGAAAATGAGTTTTTATCCTAATTAGTTACATCCTCACAGAGTCTCCTAAGTATTAGCAATTATATAGTATCAGGTAGTTTAGATTGTTTTTCAATACCCATCCATGTAATCTGCTCATATAAATACAGAATTTTACAACCAAAACCAAGGCACAAAGATAGTTAAATATTGCTAGGAACTGAATGTTTGTGTCCTCCCCCGCAAAACCAAATTCATCTGGTAAAGCCCTAATCCTCAGTGTCCTGGTATTTGGAAGTGGGGCCTACAGGAGTTAATTTGGTCATAAAGATGTAGCACTCAGGAACGAGATTAGTGCCCTTATAAGAAGAGATATGAGATAATATCCTCAGGTCACAACAAAGCAAGAAGATGACAAACCAGCCAAAGAACTCTCACTAGACAACTAAATCTGCCAGTTCATATCTTGAATACTCAGCCTTCAAATGGACACAACAAATATTTGTTGTTTAAGCCACCCAGTCTATGGTGTTTTTGTTCTAATACCCCAAACTGCTTAAGACAAGTATTTAAAAAATAAACAAACCCTGTTCTGATAAAAGTGTAATTTGTAACATGGACTCCTACCTAATTTTTATTTTCTATTAACATTACACAAGGGTCACTTTGGGTATAACAGAAAAGATGGGAGCCTTAGGTAGGGTAGTTCCTATATAAGATATATTGGGTGATTAATACCAAAATGTCTGGCAGCTTGAGAACCAAGCAGGAACCAGAAATCCAGTGACAAAGATAGCCAGGGGAAGCCAGTAGATTAACAGGGAAGAAGAGTAGGAAATAGTAGAAATAAAAGCTGACAATGGTTAAAAGTTTAGAAGAACACAATTCTATCCCATGGCAACTGAAGTTCTTTGTTAAATGATCTCTCATACTTCCTACTTAGGACAAGTGTAGACTCAGAAGCTAAACCTACAGATGTGGGAAAAGCATTTACAGCTAGTCAAAAAATGACAGGAAGGAAAAGCAAAATCACAATAGGTCCTCATCACTGAGATGGTAGAAGAAACGGGTTTTGAAAGCAAAAGATGGTACAAAGAGAAATAAAAAGCAACATGGGCATGTTCTAGTTTCATCCAGAATGGAGTAGCTATTATTGGACTTAACTTCTTGCTATAAACAAGTATAAAATCCAGACAAAACATATATAAAAACTATTTGCAGACATTGGACAGCAGCCAATGCAGGGCTATGGTCCTTGATAGAAAAGAGGCAAACAAAATAAACGTCACATAAACCCCAGATTTCTTCCTGGGGGCATTTTCCAAACCACAGCTCAGGGAAATGAAGCCTAAGTAAAGATGATAGTCTTGTTGGACAACAGAGACAGATCAGTGTTCTGGGCAGCCAAGAAAACTAACATGGAGTAGCTGAGTCCCTGAGAGGGAAAAAAACAAAAAACAAACAACAAACAACAAAACACTACAAACAAGGAGTCCTAATAGTTCGTGTAAAGCTTCCCCTCGGTCTTCAGTCAACTTCTAAGATACACATATAAAGGGCAAAGATTTGGAAACCTAGCTAAGACAACCACTGGGATGCTGGTAAGTAGAGCAGAGATTTCCAAGGCCACAGAATTTGGGTCCAGGAGTTAGAGACTGGGACATCCATTTGAGATCCCAGAGATCCCACACTCCAAAGATGTAGAATAAAAATCTCACCCTTTGTATAAGAGCTACAAGAAAAACTAAAGTAAACGTGCCTCACAAAGCTCAGCATACCTTGGTAAGATAAAGGTAATCCACAAATAATTTTAATCCCTTCTAGAACAAAATTAAGCATACTTCAGAACATAACTCAAAGCATATACAACATGTATACAATGTTAGTTATACAATCAAAAATTACTAAACATGTTAGAAATCAATAAAAAAAGTCCAATAATTGAAATAAAATACAGTCAGAAACAAATGATTCAAGTAATGGAGTTAACAAGAGGAGCATTCAAAATAACTACGATGAATATATTTAAGAGGGAAAAATGGACAGAATGGATTAAAATCTATAAAAATATTATGATGAACATTCTGGAAACATAAAATACATTACCTGAATGTAAGAATACATTATAAAGACTTAGCAGACCACAAACAGTAAACTGGATTAGTGAATTTGAAGACAATAGAAAAATATCTCAATAAAAGTGCAGGAAAAAAAAATCACAGAAAGAAATTCTTGGTTTAGATAGGGTCAAATCATACTTTAACTAAAGGCCATTCTAGACAAATGTATTCTGGCAAATATTAAAAATGAGTCTTGAAAAGATCTGAATGCTTCCAAGTAACTCAATATCCTACAACAAAGCCTAAAAATAGAGAAACACAAAAAGCCAGCCCCAGCAAAAGAACAGTTCATGTTCTTTGAATTCAATATTCCTCTGGCTATCCAAGGTCTTTTCTGGTTCCATATAAATTTTAGGATTATTTGTTCCATTTCTTTAAAAAAAATGGATGGGATTTTGATAGAGATTGCATTAAACATGTAGATTGCTTTAGGTAGCATAGACAGTTTCATAATATTTGTTCTTCCAATCCAAGAGCATGGAACATTTTTCCATTTCTTTGTGTCTTCTTCAATCTCTTTCATGAATACTTTATAGTTTTCTGAGTACAGATTCTTTGCCTCTTTGGTTAGGTTTATTCCTAAGTATCTTACGGTTTTGAATGCAATTGTAAGTGGGATTTACTCCTTAATTTCTCTTTCTTCTGTCTTGTTGGTATATAAAATGCAACTCTGTGCATTGATTTTATATCATGACACTTTACTGAATTCCTGTGTGAGTTCTAGCAGATTTGGAGTGGAGTCTTTTGGGTTTTCCACACAAAGTATCATATCATCTGCAAAGAGTGATAGTTTGACTTCTTCTTTGTGTAGGCCATAGGTTTCTGTTGTGACTATTCAACACCATTACTATAGCCAGAACTTTAACATTCTAGACACTGTGTAAACAAATGGGCATGACTGTGTTCCAATAAAACTCTGCTTGACAAAATTAGATGGTGGGCTAGATTTGGCCCATAGGTTATTGTTTCCCAACACCTAACACAGAAACACCTAGGAACCTACAAAAAAGATGTTAGAATAAATGTATTTATCAAGGCGACAGGAGAAAGGTCCAATCTATCATATTTGTAAATATCAGCAACAAACAACTGAATTTTTTAAAATATTGCAAAAGCATTGAAAATATGATCTATTTAGTGATCTATTTCCAGATAGTGTGTATGTACAAGAGTTGTACAATAAAAACCATAAAACACTATTGACCTAAATTAAAGATGGCCCAAATAAACAGACATCATGTTTATGATCACTAATATTTCAGTTCTCCCCTACTTGAGAGATTTAAAGGCAATTCCAAACAAAATCTCAACAGGCCTTTCTGGAGAAAACTTCATGCTGAATCAAACACTATAAGGAAACACATATATACAAACACATAGAAGAGCCAAAATAATGTGGAAAAAGTATAAGTTTGGAAGACTTACCTAAACTACTTGATTTAAATACTTATAAAGCTGTGGTTATCAATGAAAATGTGATATTCACATAAAAACTGACATAAATTGGGGCACCTGGGTGCATAATTGTTTAACTGCCTGACTCTTGGTTTTGGCTCAGGTTGTGATTTCAGGGTCATGAAATCAAGCCAGATGATGGCTCTGTACAGAATCTGCTCATGACTCTCTCTCCTCTGCCCCTCCTCCCCCACGTGCTCTCTCTCTCCCTCTCTCTCATTTTCTAAAATAAATATTTTTTTTTTTGAAACTGACATAAATTAATAAAACAGAACAGAGAGGGGAAATACACCCATACAAACATGGGCAATTGATTTTGACAAAGCTACCAAAGCAGTCCAACTAAGAAAAGATAATTTTTTCAAAGAAAAGTGCTGGTAGAATTTCGTATGTGGGGAAAAGAGGGAGAGGGACGAGAGGAGAGAAAATAAATTTACCTTAAACATAATTTTAAAAAATCAACTTAAAGTGGGTTGTTACACACTTAAAAGAGCCAAAAATATGAAATATCCAAAGAAAAATAGGAAACATCTAAAAAGAAAATATAAGACAAAACCTTAGTGACCTTATGGTTAGACTAAGATTTCTTATGTAGGACAAAATAACACAAACTATAAACAAAACCTGATAAACTGAATTTCAAAATTAACTTATTCTCCAAAATATATATATCTGACAATTGACTTGTCCCCACAGTACTGATTCTTTCAACTGAAAAAAGTCATACCAACTAATATGGGCAAAAAATTTTGAAATTAGAATTCACCAGAAAGGGGCACCTGGGTGTCTCAGTGGGTTAAAGCCTCTGCCTTCGGCTCAGGTCATGATCCTAGGGTCCTGGGCTCTTTGCTCAGCAGGGAGCCTGCTTCCCTTCCTCTCTCTCTGCCTGCCTCTCTGCCTACTTGTGATCTCTGTCTGTCAAATAAGTAAATAAAATCTTAAAAAAAAAAAAAAAAAGAATTCACCAAAAAGATAAACTGATGACAAACTAGCACTGAGAAGGATCCTTAACAAGGTTAGTCATTTAGGAAAATGAAAATCAAAACCACAAGGAGATACTAGACTCCTAGTGGAAGAGCTAAAATTAACAGGACTGATAATGTCCAATGCTGTGGAGGATGGGGACAGTCACTGAAACCCCAATTCATTGTTGGTGTAATGCAAAATAGTATAACCACTAGGGAAAACATTTGGGTAGTTTCTTAAAGTTAAACATACACTTTCCATATGACTGAACAATTTCAGATATTTACTAAAGAGAGATATAAACGTAGGTCCACACAACTTCCATGGGAATGTCAAGAGCCGCTTTATTCATAATAATCAAATACTAAAAAGGGTCAACCCAAGTGTCCCTGAACTGAAGAAATAACCAAATTGGGGGTGCCTTGGTGGCTCAGTGGGTTAAGGCCTCTGCCTTCGGCTCAGGTCATGGTCCCAGGGTCCTAGGATCGAGCCCCGCATTGGGCTCTGCTTAGCAGGGAGCCTGCTTCCTCCTCTCTCTGTGTCTACTTCTCTGCCTACTTGTGACCTCCGTCTATCAAATAAATAAATAAAATCTTTAAAAAAGAAAGAACCAAATTGTGGTCTGTCTGCTGCTGATACAAGCAACAAACCTAATGAATCTCAAAAGCATTATGCTAAAAGAAACACAAAAGCCTGCATAATCACATAATAATTATATATAAATTTCTAGTAAAGGCAAAAATATAGACCAGTAATTTCAGGGGCCATGGGTGCAATGGGGACTGACTGCAAAGGGAAATGAGGGAACTTTTAGGGATGACAGAAGTGTTTTGTATCATGATCATGGTCGTTAGATGACTGTATACATTTGTCAAAGATCATCAAACTGCATACTTAAAACTGATTAATTTTACTGTATGTTAATTATACACAACAAAGCTGACCACAAAAAGGTCATTATGGTTTGATCTGATTGTTACAATGAGTTCAGTTTGTGAAAATTCATTAAGCTTGGGTTTTTTTTTAAGCTTATACTTATGACATGTTTGCTTTTCTGTATATCATAATTGAATTAAGCTTTAAAATGTTTAAATATGAAAATATGAATACTATGGTAAAACATTTAATTGTACACTTAAAATGGCGCAGTTTTATTGGGTGCAAGTTATACTTCAGTAATTTTTTAATTAATTGATTTTTAATAATGGCAACAACAAGGAAAACATCAGACTCAGTATGAATTAGTTTATACCTACAGATCCAGAGCTAAAGAAATTGGCTGCCCGCAGAGGAGAAGGGAGTTGAGGGAAATTGGGGGGGAGATGAACCATGAGAGACTATGGATTCTGAAAAACAACCTGAGGGTTTTGAAGGGGCGGGGGGTGGGAGGTTGGGGGAGCCAGGTGGTGGGTATTAGGGAGGGCACGCACTGCATGGAGCACTGGGTGTGTTGTAAAACTATGGATTCTGTTACGCTGAAAAGAAATGAAATAAAAAAAATAAAAAATAAATACAAATAAAAAATAAATTGGCTGCCCACAAAAAGTCATTCAGAGGGTATTAAAGTTAAATGAGTTTACTTTGATTCTTATTTTTCCCCCTTACTGATGCTTAACTTATTTATCCCTCACGTTGGCTATAGTGTAAATCAGTGCTTCTTGAACTAGTTGCTAAAATAGATATTCTCTAAATGCAGTAAGAAGCGTAATGGCCCCCCCAATGATCTCTACATTCTAATACCCAAAAGCTGTGAATATATTACCCTCTATAACAAAAAGGTCCTTACAGGCTAGAGGAGCAAGATGGCGGAGAAGTAGCAGCTGAGACGGCATCAGGTAGCAGGAGATCAGCTAGATAGTTTATCAAACCATTGCGAACACCTACAAATCCAACGGGAGATCGAAGAGAGGAAGAACAGCAATTCTGGAAACAGAAAATCGGCCACTTTCTGAAAGGTAGGACCGGCGGAGAAGTGAATCAAAAGCGACGGGAGGATAGACCGCGGGGGAGGGGCCGGCTCCCGGCAAGCTGCGGAGCAACGGAGCACTAAATCGGGACTTTTAAAAGTCTGCTCCACGGAGGGACATCGCTCCAGAGGCTAAACCGGGGTGAAGCCCACGCGGGGTCAGCGTGGCCCCAGGTCCCACAGGGTCACATAAGGATCAGGGGTGCCTGAGTGTCGCAGAGCTAGCAGGTATCGGAGCGGGAAGCCAGCTACAGAGACAGAGCCGAGGAGTGAGCTCTCAGCTCGGGGTTACCTTGAACCAGTCGCAGGCTGGGTGAGCTCAGAGAGCGGCCAGAGGCAAGGGATATGGAGTAGCTGGGGCTTTTCTCTGAGGAGAGGAGCCCCGAATCTCAGCTCTTCCGGGCCGGAGACTGGGAGGCCGCCATTTTCATTCCCGTCCTCCGGACTCTACGGAAAGCGCTCAGGGAACAAAAGCTACCGAAAGCGAAACCGAGCGGATTACTCAGCCCGGACCCTGGTAAGGGCGGTGCAGCTCTGCCTCAGGCAAAGACACTTGAGAATCACTACAACAGGCCCCTCCCCCAGAAGATCAAAAGAAATCCAACCAAGTTCACTTAACAAGGAGAGCAGGGGAACTCCAGAGGAGGAGAAAGCAATGCGCGGAATTCATGGCTTTCTCCCCATGATTCTTTAGTCTTGCAGTTAATTCAA
>PISX010000978.1:0-34571 GCA_004024625.1 Mellivora capensis
AAAATAGATTAGTTTTTCAGATAAGGTTGTCACAGAATCACAACTCCAGAAAAATAAATTCTCTTAACTTTCATTCTAAAGGGCCTGGGGGCAAGGAGAACAAGAGTCAAATTTTCATGTAAGGGGCAAGGAGAACAAGAGTCAAATTTTCATGTAATTCCCAAGCTCTAACATTAAGAGCAATAATAAATTTCATTTGGAGAAAAACCAAAGTGGCAAAAAATTTCTGTCAGCATAAATTATTTCAGTGCAAGTTAAATATGCTGACATTATTCAATTTTTTAAATATTAATTGTATACCTTTGCATGATTTATAAAGTTAACCTAAAAATTTTTTCATCTAAGTGAAAACACAGTGTTTTCTATCAGAATGAAACAGAGGGCAAAGAATGCTGAGTTCACTTTGAACTTCAATAGTACAAATACCATAATAGGGACCCTATAGTCAACATCATGAATTATGTCTGTCTGTATCATTCAGCAATAGGAAGCCCTGATTTTAATGCATATTTGTGTTCCATTTTGACTTAGAAGAAGATCAACAGATAGTGTACAAAAAATTAGAGAGGGAAAGCACTCTGAATCCATTATGGCACAAAATGGAAATGAATAAGCAAATTAAAGAAACAAACAGGTGAGGAAAAGAAATAGCCTTGGAGAAACTGGAATAGAGTTATGGCAAGTGAACTCTGAAAAAGTAAAGCACTCAAAAAAAAAAAAAAGTATGCTTTAAAGAAATATATTTCTGCATATATGTATAGAGAAAAACAACTTAAGTCTTAGAAAGTATGGTGGCAGAAGATTGTTAGAAATTTCTAACATTAAGTTAATCTAGTTCTTCCAGAACAGGAATAAAAAATTTACCTTTTCAGATTCACCATTGCCCAAGGAATCCCAGTAGGCGTGTTGAAGGCAGGAAGGAGTTTCTCAGCCAGTTGAACTGCTTTAATCTTGAATATCTGAGATGAAAACATAAAAACATTTTTTATAAAAAAAAAAATTAGAGCCACCCATTCATAAATTATAGCCATTATCATCTGCTGATCTCTCACAGGTTGCATACTATAGGGAAGAAGTCCAAGGGGGAATAATGGCATCTCTTTCATACCATGGAGCATACAGCAATCAGAGAAGATGTTTGTAAACTAGATACTGAGGAAAACTACCAGTATGTAATGTCCTGAAATTATAATTACTGAAAGGGAAAGATATGGTTTTGGTGTTAATACTACCTGTATTTTCAGATGGCAAAAGTCTTAGAGAAAACGTCAGGTTACAAAATATCCATACAATCCATACAATGGTACTTAAGCTTAGTACAAATATTAAAACAAAAAGATGTAACCAATTTGGATAAATGTTCTTGAATTACTAAAAGCATGTTATGTCTCAACATTTTCTGTCAAGGTTTGTCCACATTATTAAAAAGAAAAGGTTTCGGGGCACCTGGGTGGCTCAGTGGGTTAAAGCCTCTGCCTTCGGCTCAGGTCATGATCCCAGGGTTCTGGGATCGAGCCCCACATTGGGCTCTCCGCTGAGCAGGGAGCCTGCTTCTTCCTCTCCGTCTGCCTCTCTGCCTACTTGTGATCTCAATCTCTCTCCGTGTTAAATAAATAAATAAAATATTTAAAAAAAAAAAAAAAAAAAGAAAAGGTTTCAGTTCACATTCCAAGTTTACTTGGAGAGTAATAAATGCTTCACCCCTCAGTCCTAATTACTGTTATTCTGGGTACCAAAACAATAAATTGCCTTAATATCAGTGATTTCCAAACGTTTTTTAAAATCATGTGCTACCACCAAAATATATATAGTAAAATTTCTAATATTCTTGGAATACCCAGAGAGGTCACTTTGGAGACCTTTGACATAGAGGCTCCAAACTGAGACTGGGTCATAATATCCAATTAGGAAAAGGAGTATGTTCTCCTATATGCTTCAAGCCTATCTTTTCTCCACTTGATTCCAAACTAATCAGATACTTAAGCTCCCATCTCTTCACTGCAGTCAAATGTTTTTGATAATATATTAGATCCTTCAAATAAATAAGTAGTTGACGGTCTGGAATGGATCAAAGTTCTACACTGAGGTTACATTGAACAAAGCACCCCAACATTACTGAGGGTTGAAGGTATTAGAAATATGTGCAAGCTGACAAAGAAATATGACATTAAGATGTTTTGCAAGGTTCCTTAAATGAAGCAAAACCTCTTTGCACAATTTTTAATTAGATATTCTCATACATCAACAATTTACCATTCCTTGAACACCTATTTTGACACGACTCAATGAAAAATGTAACAATTTAAGGTTAAAGTTTTAATAATTTTCTCATATTCATCTCATTAATTCAGAAAAGCAAATATAAACTGTTCTCTTTATATTAACATTTATATGTTACAAAAGTCAAGTTACATTATATAGTGAACAGCAGTACTGCTTATGTTTACCATGAAGATGAAAGGACTAAGGTCTCACCTAATATTAATATATGGTTTTATTAGTCACATATTTTTATATAACATCTTTTCTACATATAAAAACTGACAGTCAAAATGTTAAAATGACTTACAAACATAAACATTTTCTAAGTAGAAAGCATTCTCATTTCACTTCTAGTAGTAAATTTCCCAAAGATAGTTTCTAATTTTCACCTTCTTTGCACTATTAGTAACAGATAACATATATAGTAACCAGTTATAATAGACAACACCCCCAAACCCTAATATTAATATCACCAAGAACAATTTCCTTATATAGTGTATTTGTCTTACTTTCTTCACAAATATACAAACTCTTCAATGTTAAATAAATCACTGCCCTACATAATCTATTTTCAGAAACATATTTTGGAGGCAACAGCAACAGCTAATTTAAAACACATTATTTTCTGGCATGCAAAATCCAAAATGTATCAAAGTAAGAAAATAAGTCTCTTTTCCAGTCCTATTTCTCAATCACACAGTTCCTTCGACAATACAAACAGCTCCAGTTTCTTAAATATCTAGTAAATATTTTGTGCTAAATCAGTTCCATAACGTGCATGGCTCCTAGCCTTGTCACATCAAATCCTCATTTTCTGACCCTCCCAGAAGTGGAAATTCTGTTACAGTTTACACACACACACACAGTTTTTGTCTTTGTCTTTCTCAAACATGGAATAGGTACGTGCTCTATTCTGAACTTGCTTCTTTCACTTCACGGTACCTTGGAGATCTTTCCAAATCTGTCTACTAAGGTAACAACCTTTTCTTTAGTGGCTGCAGAATTTCTCCTTGTACGGATATACTGGAATTTATTTAGTCAGTCCCCTATGTGACAGACATATGTCTCCAAACTATGTGACTATATAAGATAAATTCCAAAATGGGAAATGAAGTATCAATGGGTGTATTCATTTGTAATTTCGACAGTTAGTGCCAATTTGCCTTCCATGCGTTTTACTAATTTATATTCTTACCTGGATCGCTTCTCGGCCTTTTGGCTAAGATCAAGTGTATATTCTTACCTGGAAGTATGAGTAGCCATTTCCCTATGTTCTTGTTAACATGAAAGTTAGCAATTTTCATTGCCACCCATCTCATACAGTCCCCAATTTACAATGGCCCAACCAAATGATGGACACCTTACAATTTTTCAGCTTTACAATGGTGTAAAAGTAATATGCATTCAGTAGAAACCCACTATAAATTTTTATCTTTTCCCAGGCTAGAGAAATGTGGTGGATACTCCCTCATGATACTGGGGGGGCATAGGCAGTGAACCACAGGTCCCGGTCAGCCATGGGATCATGAAAGTAAACAACCAATGTACTTCCAACCATTCTGTACCAGACAGCCGTCTGTCTTTCACTTTCAGTATAGGATTCAATAAACTACAGCAGATATTCAGCACTTTATTATAAAGTAGGCTTTGTGTTATGATTTTGCACAACTATAGGCTAATGGAAGTGTTCTGATCACATTTCAGGTAGGCTAGGCTAAGCTATACTGCTCAGTAGATGAAGTGTATTAAGTGCATTTTCAGTTTACAATATTTTCAACTCTTGATGGGTTTATCAGGATGTAACCCCGTTGCGAGTCAAGGAAGATCTGTAGTTGAAAAAGGAGACTCTGGTGTCATTTTTATTTTCATTTCTTTTATTATAAATGCAGTAGATAACTCAACACTCATTCAAATCTCCTTTCAAGCACACCTTTAAACACTGCAGAGGATGGAAAACTACATAACATTTCCCTGAGTCCACTCCACCTACGGTTCAACATATGGCAAAGCCACTGCCTAGCATACTTAAATATGCATCATTTGGAAGGAAGAAGTAAGCAATCTGAGGCAGTGGCCTTGCAAGCATCGTGGTGAAGGCATCTGACTCTTCTGTGGTGGCTCTAACTGAAGTTCTGGTGACTGGTCTCCATCTTCATAGAGACCATGCAGGCAATAAAGGCAATGGATGAGATACAAGGTATAGCATGCTTGGGCATTTCTCCTGACTGTATGGTTCTGAGGTATATAACAAGAAAATGTTTCATGTCATGGCCTGCCCCAGGATTCAGTTAACTATCAGTACCCTGTAATAAACCACTAGGTAAAATAGATTCTGCCAATTTTACTATGATTCCTAATGGATAAGATAATGAGAGCAACTCAATTATTCATGTTTAAGAGGCTCAATTGTATTAAGACTCTACAACATTTCACTTATTCACAGAAAAAACTTTTATGTGTTCAATGTACATTATGTAAAATCTCCCAGTTATTTTTACCAGAAAAAAAATGGTAGGTAATGGAACTAAAACTAGTTCTAGGTTTAGAAGAATTAATACTGGAAGAACTATTCCTAGGTGTGGAAGAATCAGAAGAAACGGGGTTAAACAGATACAATGTGGCAAAATTACAAAGAGCTTTAAAATAAAAGTGATGAAACTTAACATAACCGAAAACACAGAGAACCACTGTAGATTCTTGAGGGGGAAAGTAATATTAGAATCCATGGGTGCCAGCAAAGTAACAGTCAACAAAACCAAAAGACAACCGACAGAATAGGAAGAGGTATTTGCAAATGACCTATGAGATAAAGGGCTAGCATCCAAAATCTATGAAGAATTTATCAAACTCAACACCCAAAGAATAATCCAATCAAGAAATGGGCAGAAGACATGAATAGACATTTCTCCAAAGACATCCAAATGGCCAAAAGACACAGGAAAAAATGCTCAATTTCACTCAGCATCAGAGAAATGCAATCAAAACCACAGTGAGATACCACCTCACACCAGTTACAATGGCTAAAATCAACCAGTCAGGAAATGACAGATGCTGGTGAGGATGCAGAGAAAGGGGAACCCACCTACACTGTCGGTGGGAATGCAGGCTGGAGCAGCCACTCTGGAAAACAGCACAGAAGTTCCTTAGGAAGTTGAAAATAGACCTACCCTACGACCCAGCAATTGCAGTACTGGGTATTTACCCCAAAGATACAAATGCGGTGATCTGATGGGGCACCTGCACCCCAGCGTTTATAGCAGCAATATCCACAATAACCAAACTATGGAAAGAGACCAGATTCCATGAACAGATGAACGGATAAAGAAGATATGGAGTGTGTGTGTGTGTGTGAGAGAGAGAGAGAGAGAGAAAGAGGGAGGGAGGGAGATGGAATGTTACACAGCCGTCAAAAGGGGGACTTTGCCATTTGCAGTGATGTGGATAGAACGAGAGAGTATTATACTAAGCGAAATAAGTCAATCAGAGATAAGACAATTATCACATGATCTCACTCCAGTGGAATTTAAGAAACAAAACAGAGGATCATAAGGGAAGAGAGGAAAAAATAAAATAAGATAAAATCAAAGAGGGAGACAAACCATAAGAGACTCTTAATTACAGGAAACAAACTGAGGGCTGCTGGAGGGGAAGGAGGTAGGGGGATGGGGCAACTGGGTGATGGGCATTAAGGAGGGCATGTGATGTAATGAGCACTGGGTATTATACTAGACTGATAAATCACTGACCTCTATCTCTGAAACCAGTAATACAGTTTATGTTAATTAAGTGAATTTGAGTTAAAAAAAAAAAAAAAAGAACCATGGATGGTTTTGGTTTCTTTATTGAATTAAATTACTAATGTAATACTCCCACAGCCTGTTTTCAACCTAGCAGAGAACGTAGAAGTGAAGAGTTCAGAATGCCCAAATGACTCCCCATCTCACTCAGAGAAGTCCTTTAAGAGGCTATAAATCTTTACAAGCAATGAACCTCTACAACTTCTATGCCTCACTCTCTCCTTTCTCTCCCTTCCAACAACTACTTCAGCCCTACTAATTGTTTTAGTTGTTTTCTAAGAATGCCAGTTATGTTTTTGTGCTTTGCTTCAGTGGCTTTTCATCTGCTGTTCCTTTCAACTAAATGCTCTTAGAAAAGGGCTCTCTCTTCTCCTTCAGAAGCCATTCTCATGGCCCTCTCTTATCTCCTTCAGGTCCCTATACAAATGTAAACCTTGCACATACTCCCTGACCATCTTATTTGAAATTAAAGCCTCTTGATCCCCTTCCATGCTCTACTTCTCTCCTTACCGCTTCTCAGTAACAGTGCATGTGCGTGTATGTGGGCTCTCACATATCTACTCCATTCGTTGCCTGTTGAATGCCTGAGATTTATAATAAATAACTATCTTATTTCTCTTCCATACCAACTTCATATCCCCAAAATACCTGACATTAACATGCAAAGGTTTTAAGACTTTTAAGATATTCTACAGAAAGGTTGGGATGATGACAACGATGATAATGACACACACATATATTAACCAACTTAATTCTCACAACAACCCAATGAGATAAATACCATTACTCCCATTTTACAGAGTAGGAAACTGAGGTTTAACACAAGTAAGTTAATTTGCCCAAGGTCACATAACCAGTCAATGGTAAGCCTGAATTTAATCCTAGACAGTCTAGCTCCAGAGTCCATGTTCTTGCCTGACAATTTCACTAATTAGATAAAGACAGAGATTATTGACATCTTGATACAGACACAAATGTAGACAAAAACATTCCTACACCTCGCATTATTTAATCTTACTTTTTGTAGTCAACAATTAAATTCCTCGGGGCGCCTGGGTGGCTCAGGCATTAAGTGTCTGACTTCAGCTCCGTCGTGATCCTGGAGTCCCAGGATCCAGCCCTGCCTCAGGTTCCCTGCTCAGCGGGAAGCCTGCTTCCTCCTCTCCCATGCCCACTCCCCCTGCTTATGTTCCCTCTCTCACTGTGTCTCTTTGTCAAATAAGTAAAGAAAAACTTAAAAAGTATATATCAGAGAATTATAACAATTAAATTCCTCAAGGTATTTGACTAATTCATTGCACATCTCTTTGTCCTGTATCTTACATCCCCCCTTTTGAATGACAGTTTGGCTAATATAAAAATCTGAGTTGGCAGTTATTTTATCTTAGCAATCTAAAGATATCACTCCAGCATCTTCAGGTGTCTATTGCTACTGGACACTCTGCTGTCAGCTGTCATCCTTCTGTAACTAATCAGCCCTTTCTCTTTAGAAGCTTTAATATTTCCTCCTTATTCTTGATATCTTTTCAAATATTGATTCTCTATCATTTATTCCATTAAACTCATCTAACACTTCTAAACATTCTTTGAAACCTCTCATTATTTTATATCTCTCAACTCTTTTTCTTAATTTCTCTTTTTGACTCTCTACATTGCATTCTGGATGAATTTTCATCATCACCATGAACATCCTTAAAGGCTAAACAGGTGTTCATCAGGATCTAGTGAAGGTTACTACAATACTGCAAGTTAACACCTCTCCCTCAAAATGAGCCTGCAAACAGTATCTAAACTCATAATGAAATCTAAGATTTATTCTATTTACAAACTAACAAGTTAGCATACTACATTTTCATGAATATCCGTAGAGTCATAAGTATATCTGACTAGTGGGTCAGAGACCAGAGGACTATTTTATTCATGGCAAAGTATCGGCCAAAGATTTGAGTTAATCTACACTGCCTGTACTTGCCCCACCTGCTTCCCCACCTAAATTTCAGGAGGGATGATTCAAAGAGTCCGTGGTGGATTCCTGCACACATGGTGGGTTGTGTTGCAGAAAAAGAACACTGAGCTTAGAGAATCACTTTTACGGTAAGTGAAAGCAAGCACATTTGATAACCTTAATTCATCCCTGCAAGTATAACCCTAACGACCTAGGTAAAGAGCAGTCAAGGCCTTGTACCCTTGGTACTCCTGGCAGAAGTGTGCAGGGACACAGGCACTATGGTGTTTTGCTTTCCTAACCCTTCACATCAGCAGCAGCGCTGCCTTCCTGTAGCAGCAGCTAAATCCACTTTTTTCTGCTGCTAGCAGAACCAGCTTCATGACCCTCAGCCCTCACTGGAAAGACAGCAGCAAGAGCACCAACCTGCCAGCACACTTTCATCAGAGGTCTGAATTTCAGCACTGCTTAGCCCTTCCTCTTACAGTTTCTAACATTTAGTCATTAAAAACTCTTCCCCATGTTCCCTCAACCCTGGTTGCTTCCTGTAGGAGGCACCTCCATGATACTTCAGAATATTCTTTTTAATCTAGCACTTACCTAGGTGACTTTGTGCCTACTTAATAATCTGTATATTAAATTATCTCTGTTCAAATATTGGCATGGTTTGTCTCTTAACTGGATCCTGATGGATAAAAAAAATCCATATTTTGTTACATATTTAAAAAGGAAAATAAAAATAAGGAAAATGAAAATTTCTAAAATCATACAGTTCCTATATTCTGAACCAAATAATATTATGATATATTTCCATCCTTCTTGTTCTAAGAACATACAATTGCTAAGCAGATTTTTATTCTGTCTTTTCCTGCTACTAACATAATAAGTATCTTTGCAATTTTCACAAAACTGTCCAATTTATTGTATCCATTTCCTCTCCTCCCACTCACTCCTCATCCTATTCCAACATGGCTTCTGTCCCCCTCATTTCATTGAACTGCATCTTGCTAATGATTAGTCACACACTTGAGCACAGATCATTACTGACCAGTTCCTTCTTAAAATACTTCCTTCCCTTGTGTTCAGTAACCCCATAATCTCCCTACCTCCTTCACTGACTCATCCTCCTTGTATCCGACCTTTAATGCTGTGTTCCTCCAGGCTTGATTCCTACCTCTTCCTATCTTCCTATCCTAAATTGTCTCCCTGAGCAACTTCACATGTGCTTGCTTTCAATTATCAGGTACACGGCAGCTGACTCCCACATTTATATTTCTCATCAAGACTTCTCCAATAAGCACCAGCTCCATTACATGTTTACTACCTACTTCCACATAAATATAGCAAAATCCCCTCAAACTCAAAATACTTAAAATGAATTGATGATCTTCCACTCCCAATTCAATGTTCTTAAAGTGCTCAATTTCTAATACTGTCCTGCCATCAGTACCAAAACCCTGAAACTGGAGATGGGACCAAGTCCTCCTTCTGCCTCATAACCCCTTACTAAGTATCACCCAATACTTTGGAATTTACCTCCCAAATCTCCTGAAATCCTTTAATCTCTCATTTCTACAATGATCTGCATCCAAGCTGCCATTTTTCTTGCCCCAAATACTGCAATGGCTAACTAACTAGACGAACAGAATATATACACACACGCACGCAAGCAGGCACACACACCCTCCACGCTACAACCATAGGTCTATAATTTGCTTTTGTCATTGAATATATCAAGCATATTTTTCCTAGATAGAATATATCAAACTTAGGTCCACAGTTTTATAAGTGAGAGATGAATTAATTTATTCAAACATTCTACTCTAGATGAATATTCAGGTCTTCTCAAACATTGGCTACTAAAAACACTATTGCAAAAAAGTATCTAAATATTTCTTAAGTATCCACATTGTTACTTTTAGATAATATATCCCTAGAGGCAGGTTACCAGGTCAAAGAGAATTTTACATATTAAATGTTTTGACACCACCAAATTATTTTCCAAAAGGTTGTCTCATTTGTATTCCCTCCAACAGCTTATCACACATTTGTTAAAATTTAAACTATACATTTAATTACATCCTATTTAAAGTGAATGCACTTTATTGTATGTAAATTAGCCTAAGCAGAGTTGCTTAAAATAACCTTTGAGCTGGACCTTGAAGTTCTTTATCAGAGAGAGAATGTGGAAGGGTCTATTTTAGGCAGAAAATTATGGTAGAGGTCTATAAACATGCAGGAAATAAAACAATGTGGTCTAAATACAGTTTCATGTATGCAGAATTTTGAACTTCTCCTCTGTGGATCCCTCCTATACTGGATTTCACTTCTAATTTCTAGCTTCTGTGTTAGCTCCAAACTCTTGTCTTCTGATCTGACAAACCAACAATCATAACTATAATTAACAACTATGACTGGTACTGGCTATAACTTTAAACATATGTAAGAATGTGTATAGATGTAGCGATGAACTCACACATTTAATAGGAAAATGTTGGAGAGTGCATTTAAAAATGTTATGAGAGGTACCTGGGTGGCTCAGTCAAGTGTCTGCCTGCAGCTCAGGTAAGGATTCTGGGGTGCTGGGATAGAGTCCCACCTTCAGGCTCCCTGCTCGGCGGGGAGCCTGCATCTCCCCTTCCCACTCCCCGTGCTTGTGTTCCCTCTCTCGCTGTGTCTCTGTCAAATTAATAAAATCGTAAACAAATATGTATATATGTGTGTATGTATATATGTTATCTGAGTCAGTAAAGCAGTAAAGCTTCTTCTGCCCAATTACCAGCACACCTCTAGAGAATGAAGAGGTTGAACCATCAATGGAAATAGCAGCAATTTATGGAGGAGTATCAGGTCTTCCAAAAATAAAATGAAAATTAGTGCAGTAAGGGCAATAATAACTGATATTTAAACCAGGAAATATCTGGGTCAAAAAGACTATTCTATTTGTCTTAGAAAATATACCTGAACTTATTCAGAAACAATCTTACACTACAGGCAACAGAGTACATTTGTGTTTAGTAAACAAAGATTTTGTTGTTGTTGCCTTTACTTTTTATTATCTGTAAAACATATATTAAATTCCACATAACCATTTCTCTATTTTATCTGATAGATTTCAGATGCAGTTATCCACACAAATTATGTTATTATCTTACCAAGGAAGCGATATCACTTTGATAACCATTTAAAAAAATTAGACAATCCTGTAACAGAAATGCCATATATTAGAGGCTAACATCAAGTAAACATAATAAATCATCAGGATTTTTTTAACTTGTGAATATTTAATATAAATAGCCTTGTTCTGAGAAAATAAAATGATAAAGTTTCACATTTATTATATTAATAAATCAGTAGGCGAGAGGAACACTGTTAGGATGGCATGTAACCCTCATTTGGTTTCCTGTACCGGAAAACAGAATGCATGTAAAATGTTCTTTATTCTATCTACATATTACCTTAATATAAAAAAGGCACTCTGCCAAGTTATAAATTAGAGTTAATTTCCTGGCTTATGCTGAGATGTAGAAATTTACTATATATCCTATATTATAATAATGTCATATTCAAATTATTTTTCCATGTTTAATTTATTTTTAGCAGATCTGAGATTTATTATTGGTTTCCCAGAATAGATATGGATCACATATTTCAACATAAAATGATAAAAAATAAAAGTAAAAAAGGTCAGCAAAATTCTACTGTATGAGAAAGTCAGAAAAGTAAAAGATGTTCTCTTTATACTTCTTACCTGAGTAGACTAAATTCTAAGAAATTAATTTATGATGTCTATTTTTAAATAAGTTAAAGGAAAATGAAATGACGAAACCAGAGAGGGAGACAAACCGTAAGAGATTCTTAATCAGAGGAAACAAACTGAGGGTTGCTGGAGGGGAGAGGATGAAGGGATGGGTAACTGGGTGATGGACATCGAGGAAGGTAGGCCTTGTAATGAGCACTGGGTGTTATGTAAGACTGATGAATCACATCTGTACCCCTGAAACAAGTAATACATTATACGTTAATTAATTGAATTTAAATTTAAAAATAAATAAATAAAAGGATTCCCCACCGATTAGAAACACAGAGTACTTACCACATTGGAAACAGTCAAAAGAGGAAGAAAGGTAAAGTAATATCTGTTGAGTCAGGTACTGTGTTAGCCACTTTCACATAACTTGATCCTTACAACTCTCAAGTAAACTCTCATATTTTCATAGAGGAAGAAACTTATAGAGATATATAGCTTGCCAAATATCATTATGAAAAGGAGGCAGAGTAGGAACCCAAGCCTCTAAACTCCAAAGCATATGGGCTTCCTTCCACTTCAAAATGTTTATTCTTGAAGTATGATGCATAAGAACAGCAAAAATGGAAATACTGGTGACATTATATACTTTTTCAGCATTTTAATGTTTTCCTAAGACAGTAACAACCAAAATTTCAACATTTTGTTTCCAACTTCGGATAGAGAGTCTAATGTGAAATAGCCAAGTCCGACACATCTCTTTCATTAGCTGTTCATAATTAATTTTGAATCATATGCCTTTTGGTATGAAAACTAATCAAGTTTGTCAACTACATCCAAAAAATTTAGTACTTCCTCTACATAGCCAGATACGCATGAAAGTAGGAAAAAGAGAATGCTTTCCCTTCTCAAGGACATCTTATAATGTCTAATCTGGAAATAAATCTGAAACTGAAGACATCAAAATAGTTCCATTTCCTTCCTCCTTTCATTATTTAATATTTCAATCCAGAAGCTCCTATAGTCAGGGGTCTATGCCCAGACAGTATGCCTAGGGTGGGCAGCACTGTCTGGAGAGGGCCTAAGACCAACATGAGGAAGGTGAAGCCAGCCAGGCAAAGGGGACTAAAATCCCAGAGGGGTCCATGTGAGGAAGATACAATGAACAAGGCTGCACCTTGGTGAGGGCAGGAAAGTGGTTTCATAGAGTAGGAGGAATAGTAGTGAGCAGATTTCACACTGCCACAAAAGAGAAATATGAAAAGGCAGAAAGCCAGAATAAACCTTACGGTGTTGGGCTGAAATCAGAGCTATTAGTGTGAATTCATGGCTGCCGATATTTAGAGATAAATTAGAAAAGTGGAGATGCAACATGGGAGGCTTGGGGGGTAGGAAAAGAAGAAAAGAATCAAGATGGGCTCGGGAGGGAGACAAACCATAAGTGACTCTTAATCTCACAAAACAAACTGAGGGTTGCTGGGGGGAGGGAGGTCCGGAGAGGGGGGTGGGGTAATGGACATTGGGGAGGGTATGTGCTATGGTTAGTGCTGTGAAGTGTGTAAACCTGGCGAGTCACAGACATGTACCCCTGGGGATAAAAATACATTATATGTTTATAAAAAAATTAAAAATTAAAAAAAAAAAGAATATGGACATAAAGGTTAGGAAGCACGCATGGAGTAACAACCGTCCATGCCTAGGGGGAGACAAGGTGGAAAGAGACCCTCTCTGAGGAGCAGGCACACAGGAAATGCCTGAAGTGGAGGGAAGAGCCAGAATGTCAACAAAAACTTGCCTGCCAGGTGCACTCTAATTACAAGGTGATCTTAGAGGAATTTGAAACTAGTGGTACATTGTGGGTAATCTCAGCAGTAAAAAACCAAAACCTGGTTCAACTCCAGACTAAACTGACTGAACCCCTGACACTACCAGCACAGGCATAAACAGTATCAACCTCAGTCTTTACTGTCCCATACTTGATATTTGGCATTCAGTCAAAAATTATGAAATACCTAAGAAAGCAAAAAAAAAATCCACTTCCAGAGAAAAAGCAAGTAGCAAACCAAGTTCACTGAGATTAAAACAATCTAAGAATTTAAAATGATTTTGATTAACATGATAAAAGACCTCGTTAGTGGATAAAGTGGAAAACATGAAGACAATGAGAAACTGTAGCAGAGAAATAGGAATTATTAAAAGTCAAATGAATACTAGAAATAATTTTTCAAAAATCAAAGAAACTGAGATAGAGAAAGTCTTCAACGGGCTTAATTAAAAGTAGATTCAATGGAACTGACAAAAAAAATAAATCAGTGAGCTCAAAGACAGGTCTATAAAAATTATCCAAACTGAAACACAAGGAATAAAAAGTGTGGGTGGGATAAAAAAGAATAGTGAATTTAAGAGCTAAGAGAGAATTTCCAACAATCTAATGTATGTGTGAATGGAATTCCAGAAGAGGCAGAAAAATATTTTAAAAGACAGTAACAACTTTTCAAATATAAAGCTACCAAACCATATATCTAAGAAGCTCAGAGAACCTCAAGCAAGATAAATAAGTCCTACTCGCCCCTCCAAACGCAAAAAAGTAAAACCACTGAGATTCCTCATATGAAATAAAATATGAACCGATTATCTTAAAGACAGCTAAAGGAGGGGGGAAAGACACATTACATATAGAGGAACGAAGAATTAAAGCACACTTCTCCAACTATGAAAACCTTAAGCTAATGCAGTAACCTCTTTAAAGTGTTTAAAGGGGGACACCTGGGTGGCTCAGTCGGTTAAGCCGCTGCCTTTGGCTCAGGCCATGATCCCAGGGTCCTGGGATCGAGTCCCACATAATGGCTCCTTGCCCTGCAGGGAGCCTGCTTCTCTCTCTGCCTCTGCCTGCCACTCTGCCTGCTTATGTGTGCTCTCTCTATCTCTCTCTAACAAATAAATAAATAATCTTTTTAAAAAAATAATTTAAAAAAATTTTTTTAAAAAAGGGACGCCTGGGTGGCTCAGTTGGTTAAGCAGCTGCCTTCGGCTCAGGTCATGGTCCCAGCGTCCTGGGATCGAGTCCCACATCGGGCTCCTTGCTCAGCAGGGAGCCTGCTTCTCCCTCTGCCTCTGCCTGCCACTCTGTCTGCCTGTGCTCGGTCACTCTCTCTCCCTCTGACAAATAAATAAATTTAAAAAAAATAAAAATAAAGTGTTAAAAGGAAAAATACAAAGAAATTATCTTCCAAAACTGAAGAAGGAAGTTTCAGACCAACAGAAACTTAGAGAATCTACAACCAGAAGACCTGCACTATAGAAAAAGTTAAAGGGAGCTCTTCACACAAAAGGAATACATACCAGATAGAAGCTTAAATCAACAGAGAAATGAAGACCAACAAAAATGACTGAAAGATAAAAAGGCATATTTTTTCTTATTTTGAATAGCTCAAAATAATAACTGACCACCTAAAGCAAAAATAGCTAGTAGCAATGCCCTATGGACCTGTAACGTAAGAAATGTACAGTAACAAAAAACAGCACAAAAGAAGACTGATAAGAATTAAGAATATACAGTTGTAAAGTTTTCACAGTACAAGCAAAGCAGCATAATAGTGACTCATGGTAGAACCAGGATGAATTAAGATACACAGTAAACAAAAAGCAACCACTAAAAAAAAAGAAATATTGAGAATAATAAGTCTGTCATGGAGATAAAACAATCACAAAAATAATGTAAAATTAGGCAGGAAAAAAAGAGGAATGAGGAACAGATGGGACAAACAGAAAATAGCTACAATGTGGTAGATTTAATGCAACTCTATCAATAGCTTTACTGAATGTAAAGGGTCTAAACACACAAATTAAAAACAGATTATCAAGCTTTCTTCAGTAAATCCAACTTTAAATATAAAAACATGTAGGTTAAAAGATATACCATGCAAACACTACATAAAAGAAAGCCAGAGTGATTATGTCAGTATCACACAAACTAGATTTAAGAACAGAGAATGTGGGAGCACCTGGGTGGCTCAGTTGGTTAAGTGTCTGACTTCAGTTAAGACCTGCCTTTGGCTCAGGTCATGATCTCAGGGTCATGGGATTGAGCCCTGTGTCCGGCTCCCTGCTCAGCAGGGAGGGGAGTCGGTTTCTCCCTCTCCCTCTGCCTCTCCCCTCTTGTGCGCTTGTGCAGGCACGCATGCTTACTCTGTCTCTCTCGCTCAAATTAAAAAAAAAAAAAAACAAAGAATGTGATCAAGGATAGAGAAAAATTGTAAAACAATAAAAGGATCAGCCAAGAAGACCTAACAATCCTAAGCGTACACATACCTAAGAATAGGCCTCCAAAATACATACAGACTCCTCACCTAGTATTTGACAGACCAAATAGACACAAAATTAGTAAAATTACAGAAGATCTGAGCAAACACTATTATCTACTTTAACTTAATTGATATTTTAACAAAACCACAGAATACACGTTCTTTTCAAGCACACATTCTTTTTAAAATAGATCATAAAACAAACCTCAACAGTTCAATAGAACTGTTCTCTAATCACTGCCTACCAAAAACTTAAAACTAGAAATAAGAGAAAAATCTGTGAAATATTTGAAAATTTAAAAATGTATTTCTGGGATACGTGGGTGGCTCAAGTTGGTTAAACGTCCAACTCCTGATTTCAGCTCAGGTCTTAATCTCAGGATTGTGAGTTCAAGTCCCATACTGGGTGTGAAGGCTACTTAAAAGTACATATATAATACATATACTTCAAAATAACTCAGGAATCAGAAAGAAAAAAAATCAGAAAATATTTTGAACTAAAGGAAAATGAAAATATATCAAAATTCATAGGATGTAGAAAAAGAAGGGCCAAGAAGCAACTTTATGACACTGTTCTTTTTTAAAAGAAAGGTGTCATACTGATGATCTAAGCTCCAAACCTAAGAAACTAGAATAGGAAAAAAGGAACAAACGGAAGGAAGTAAATAAGTATAATAGGAGAAATGAAACTGAATGCACAAAAAGCGAGAAATCAATAAAACCAAAAACAAGTTATCTGAAAAAAACAAAAATACCAATACACCTGTATCCAGACGGACAAAAAAAAGAGAAAATGAAATAGGGCACATTACTAATGATCTTACAGATATGAAAACAGTAAGGGAATATTACAAAACCTTTATGCCAACAGTTCACACAACCTAGAAAAACAGGAAAATCCCTAGAAATACACAAGCTACAAAAACTACAAAATCCACTCAAGAAGACATAAACTGAACAGTACCATATGTACCAAAGAAATTAAACAGTTTTAAAACTTAGTTGAAAAAACAGAAACAAAAAGCTCCACAACCACATGACTTCAGAAGGGTATTCTACCAAACAATTAAAGAAGAAATAATACCAATTATACAAAAACTTCTCCAGTAAAAGGAAAAAAAAAAAAAGGAAGAAACACTTCCAACTCATGAAGTCAGCATTACTCTTATATAAAACACAGGTGAAGACATTAAAACTACATATAGATCGATATGCCACATGAATATAAATGCAAAAAAATTCTCAACAATGTATTATCAAATCAATCCTAGCAGCAATATAAAAAGGATAATACCCCATGATTAAGTGGGAGTCAAGTTTCTTGACTTGGTTTGACATTCAAAAATCAACCCATATAATCTACAAATCAACAGAGAAAGAAAAAACATCATATATAATCTTATTAAATACAACAAAAACATCTGACAACATTCACCATCCATCCACAGTAAATAAAAAAATATCAGCAAACTAGGAATGGAAAGGGACTTCTTCAAGAGGATAAAGGGCACCTACAAAAAACCTATGGCTTAACAAGGTGCCTGGGTGGGTCAGTGGGTTAAGCTTCAGACTCTTGATTTCAGCTCAGGTCATGATCTCAGGGTGGTGAGACTGAGCCCTGCATCAGCCTCATGCTGGGCGTGGAGCCTCCTTAAGATTCTCTCCCTTTCCCTCACCACCCAACTCCTACCTATCCTGTGCACACACACGCAGGCATGTTCTGTCTAAAAGAAAAAAAAAAAAAAAAAAAAAAAAAGAACAGAAAAGCCTATGACTAACACTTACATGTAATGGTGAAAGACTAAATGTTTTCCCATAAGATCAGGAAACATATAAGGATGTAAGGAAAGTCAAAGTAATAAAAGAACTACACATAGGAGGCACCGGAGGTGGCTCATTTGTTAAGCATCTGCCTTCAGCTCAGGTCATTATCTCAGACTCCTGGGATCCAGCCGCATAGGGCTCCCCGCTTAGTGGGAAGCCTGCTTCCCCCTCTCCCACTCCCCCTGCTTGTATTCCCCTCTCTCTAGGTCTATCTCTCTCTGTCAAATAAATAAAATCTTTAACCAAAAAACAAAAAACAAAACCCTACATAAATAAAATTGTTCTCCATATGTCACTGATGATGACATAATCATTTACAAAAGAAAATCTCAAAGAATCTATTAAAACCTATTTAAAAGCAACTAGTGGGGCGCCTGGGTGGCTCAGTGGGTTAAGCCTCTGCCTTTGGCCCAGGTCATCATCTCAGGGTCCTGGGATCGAGCCCCGCATTGGACTCTCTGCTCAGCAGGGAGTCTGCTTCCCCCTCTCTCTCTGCCTGGCTCTGTGCCTACTTGTGATCTCTCTCTCTCTCTCTGTCAAATAAATAAATAAAATTTAAAAAAATAAAATAAAAGAAACTAGAATTAGTGAATTTAGAAAAATCTCAGAGTACAGGTCTATATAAAAATCAACTGCATATTGCATAATGTGAATGCTGCTCTTAATATCACTGAAATGTAATGGTAAATGAAAAATTGTTATGTACATTTTATAATATTTTTTTTAAATGACAGCATCAGGAAGTTATTCAGTGATAAACAAGATGTACTAAGCCAGCTGAAAATTTAAGTCTTTATTTAAACTTTCGTTTAAATCAATTGTATTTATATATACTAGCAATACACAACTAGAAATTGAAAGTATAAAATATGTATAAATCTACCAAAATATGTAAAATATCTATATGCTAAAACTAGAAACGCCAAGAAAGAAAATGAAAGAACTAAGTAAACGGGCAGGTATGTCATGTTCATGGTTTGGAAGGGTCCATATGTGTTAAGAAATCAATTTTCTCTAAAGTCATCTATGGATCCAAGGTAATCCCAATCAAAATCCCAGTAGAATATTCTGTAGAGATCAACAAACTGATTCTAAAATAGAAAATAAAGTAAATGGAATAGCCAAGACAATTTTGAAAAGGAACAAAGTTAGAAGACTCGTACAACCTGATTTCAAGACTTTCCATAAAACCACAATAATGAACAGAGTGTGTAGTTCACTCTGTTTAGAGTGTAGTTCACTCACACAGTGTGGCAAAAGGACAGACACAAACAGTAAGGTTAGAGGTCAACTAACACATATATGGTCAAGTGATTTCAACAAAAGTGCAGTCAGTTAAACAGAGAAAAGGAGAACATTTTCAACAAATGCTAGAATTTTTTAATATCCAGAAGGAAAGAAGGCAAGCTTAACCTATACCTCACAGCATATATAGAATTTAACTCAAAATGAATTACAGACTTAAAGTAAAAGTAAACCTTAATATTTTAGAAGAAAACATAAAAAAAACATTTTTGTGACCTTGGATTAGACAAACATTTCCTAAATACCAACAACAAAGAAACCCATCTTTACAACACATAAAACAAAAGATGAATTTTCTTAAATTTACAAAGAGCTCTTACAATCATTTAGACCAACGAACCAGTCAAATACAGAAATTCCTCAGGAAACAAACAGAAATTACTTATAACCTCTTCCTTTAGTTTCTCTTTCTCCCACTCTCCAAATCCATCCTTTAAACCCACCTGAGCAATAAAAAGGAATTTCCCACACCTGCTTTCCCACAACAGCAGGTCTCAAATCAATCAATTATATTACATACACTAAGACTTCCAGAAAGGAGAATTCAGAGTTGTTTCTGTGTTCTTTTTTTTTTTTA
This sequence comes from Mellivora capensis, assembly GCA_004024625.1. Taxonomy (NCBI): domain Eukaryota; kingdom Metazoa; phylum Chordata; class Mammalia; order Carnivora; family Mustelidae; genus Mellivora; species Mellivora capensis. The sequence goes on from PISX010000978.1 coordinate 19,763, forward strand.
ATTTATAGTAAAAATTTCCAAAACAGGCAGTTTTCATAATTAATTTTTGGTCTTAGAAGGATCCATATTAATTCTTCCTGATTCATTCCTAATTCTGATTTTATTAATCACCCCCCCACCTTGTTTCAACTATGCAATTAATCGCAGCAGCAAAATCCTGGAGGACAGCTCCTGCAAAGGAGAAGTGGTGTATACACAGATAGAATCTGTGATGAATTTATGTTTTACTAAAATTCTCAAAACAGAAAAATCATTATTCCCAAGGACAGTTCTACCTGAAGCATCCAGTTCTCTCAGCAGATCTTTACAAGAGTTCAATTATTAAGCAATTAAGAAAAACAATATGCTGTTAGGGAAATCTTTCATTTTATTAAAGTCCATTCAGAGCCCCTTCCCCCCAAACACAGTGTTTCACTTGAGTGGCTCACCTCTTCTCCTGAAAGGTAATAAGCTGCAAGCAGGCCTCCAATAAATCGAATGTTGACTTCAAACACAGACACCTCTGAATTCTGTGAAGACATGTTGAAAATATTCACATATATATAAAACTTCCGAATTTTCCAAATATTTTCAGTACTTCCTACGTTTCTCACAAACACCCTGCGAGAATGTTTTTTTTTTCCATTTTCCACACCTTCATTTCTCATGCAATTGCAATTTCATTCACCATTTATTAATGTTACTGAAACTCCTCTATTATGCCACACAGGTTCCTACTGGCCAAAATCATTTTTATGTATATTACCTATCATTGTGAAATTATCAATATATTTGATGCTCTTGACTATTCTCTCTTCATGAAACCCTCCACTTCTTGAATTCTGGAACAGCAGTCTCTCTGTTGGGTCCATTTTCTTCTGTTCTAGTTACTACAGCATACTGTTCCATTTTTACTTATATTTCTCATGAATTTAAAAAATTTTTCCTCATATGTATAAAAATTTAATAAATGTTAAAAGAGGGACCAAAAATGATAGGATGATGGATTACTCAATAATTTTGAGAAAACGGACTCCTAGGTTACAAATTAATTTGGATACTCATTTCAGATATCTCTTACTCTCAAAATGAAATCCAAATAATTTAGAAATAAATGCAGAGAAAATTACAATAAAAAAGTAGAAGAAAATGTTCACAACATATATAAATCTCCTTGACAAAACAGGTACTTTATAATCATAAAATCAACTATACTGAACACAAATGATGATAGAAAGACTTGAATTTCCCCAAAATGAGAATTACCTATAAGGAAAAACAATTATGAACAAAATTAAAAGGCAAACAAACAAACAAAAAAAAAGGAAATCTGGCACAAATATAGCAGTACTAATAACCTTAGCATATAAAGTCTATGTGCTTGTATTTAGATAAAGATACAGATATTGCTGAGAAAATTCTAATACATGGAAAGAAAAGTAGAAGTGGCAAAGAACTTGACCAAAGAATCCACAGGATATATATAATTGACTAGTATAAAGGTAACATTCATAACTAATTTTTTTAACAAAATTTAAAAGGAAATATATATTATCCAGAAGTCTTTCTAACATTCACAGCCAGAACACATAATTTGCTAACCCAAGTATGTATCTAATATAGAATTTTCACAATGGAATTTTTTTTATTTAAATTCAACTAGCCAACATACAGTACATCATTAGTTTCAGATACTGCTCAATACTTTATCAGTTATGTGTAACACCCAGTGCTCATCATATCATGTGCCCTTCTTACGGCCCATCACTCAGTTACCCACCCCATCACCCCACCTACCTCCCCTCCAGCAACTCTGTTTGTTTCCTATAGTTAAGAGTTTTTCATGGTTTATCTCCCTCTCTGATTACTTCCCGGAATTTTTTAGTAACACATCCATCATCTCACTCCATCCATGACAGCAAAATGCTTTATATCACTTCATATATTCCCAATATATAGTATATTGCAGGGCACAGAGCAGACATTCACTAAATACAGAGAAGCCACGAAAGAGAGAGAAAGAGCAGGCCTCTATCACTCACCGAAATAACCCTCTAATCAGTTTCCCTGATTTCAGCCTTACTCTCATCCTTACACTCCATTTATGCAACACCCTGTAGACAGAGTGAACCTCTTACATTTTAAGTCAGGTTAGGTTACTATTGTGTGCAAACTTTTGCAACAATTTCTGGTTTCACTCAGAGCAAATAACTGTAAGACTCAATGTAATCAGATTCCCCACTACCTGTCTGACATCATCTCCTACCAATAGGAGTCCTCGCAACTTACTTTATTATTACCAAATGGGTCTACTTGCTGTTCTAGAATTACCGAACTCATTCCTGTATATCAGTCTTACCCTTTACCTGCAGGTCTCTGAATAGGAAGCTTTTCCAAACACACCATACAAAATAATGAAGTCAGTCCTCATCACTAATCTCTCTTAACCTGCATTATTCCCCCAATTAACACTTACCACCATTTAATTACATATAATTCTTTATTTGTAAAATTCAGAACTTCCCTCACAAGAGAGGTAATATAAGAGTTCTAGAGGGAGAGAAGGGACAAAACAGAAGACAGGCATTATTCAAAGGAATAGTGATGGCGAATCTTCCAAAACTGATGGGGGTGGATGGATTAAAACAAGGGGAAAACAAGATAGATTACTTGTGAAAAATTAGACTGACAGCATGATGTCCAATAGTATAACAGGAAAAGGAAGACAATGGAACTGTACCTTTCAAAGCTTAAGAGAAAATAACCAACCTCCAATCCTATACTCAACTATAATATCCAGTATGAGAGAGCCTTATATCCATATGGCTTTCACTGAGTCTCTTAGAAACGTCACCATAGCAAAGAGTCCTTCACTAGCCACCCCATGTAAAATGGCAACCCCACACTACTTGCTCCAATCCTACCTGCTCTTCTTTAGTCCTCCACAGCATTTATCACCACCCAATATACTATATATGAAGATTTATTTACTGTTTTCCTCCCAAAATTAGAGTAAAAACTCAAGGAAATATAAGACTGTTTTGCTCATTACTATATCCACAAAAGCCAGAAGAGTGCCTTTCCCAGAGGAGGCATTCATTCAATAAATTTATTTATTCCTTCATTCAGTCATCCATTCATTAATCTGGAAGTTTCAAATACAAGTTGGAACCAACTAGACGATAATCACACATAAGACAAGAGGGAGATGAGCTAAATTAAAGCATTCTAAGAGACTTAGGTTCTTCAGAAGGATAAAGAAACTGATCAATTTTAAACTTAAACAGTATAAATATAAAATTTTAAGGATAACCCCAGAATGAATGGAAATGACAAATATAAAAGTCAATGTAAAAGAGGGCAAACGAGACATAAAATAACTTAATCTAAAATAAAGGAAGCATAAAATAAAAACAATGAAAGTACAATAATAACATGGGTTGAGAAACAAAGATGGAAGGCCCAGCTCCAAATATATGTTATCACAACAAATGTAAACATTCCAAACTTGACAGTTAAAAGACTCCAAGACGATAAAAATAACAAAATCCAAGAACACATTACATGCAAAATATACAGCTAAAATATATGACACAGAAAGGCTAAAAGTAAAGGGATGGTAAATGATTGTGCTGATTATTAAGCTCTTTTTTCCTCAAATTTTCAAATCTCTTTCTATAGTCTACTTGGTATACTGGTACTGGACTCTACAAATGTGTGTCTCATTAGCCAGTTGGCTCCCTTATGGGCCATGCCAACAGGAGGTTTTACAAAGATAATACAAGGCTGGAGGAAGGAGAAAGGACATTCCTTCCAATTTACTTCTGGTTTCTGACAGTGTCAAACCAGGCATGGTTCTTTGCCCTGGCAGTGGCAGTTGGTTCCACATTACAATTCCACTGCCACACACAGACATTCTCCAAATCAGTCTCACTGTGGCCCACCAGCTAGGGACCCTCTCCTCAGAGGTCTGAGTCCCAGCTCTAAAAAAGCCCTTTTAAGAGCTCCTACATACCAGCAACAGAGTTCCAAATTACTAAATTTTTGTAATCCCAACTTCTTCCCACTGTTCTGACAGTCCCAGGGAGGTAGATATTTACAGTAGTTACTCCCTCTTGTAATACCACAATGTTCTCTTTCTGCCTTTTCAGTTCCCTGTTATTGGGTTAACAATTCTAAACATTAAATCCTCTAATTAAAATAAATGGTACAGTTCTGGTTCCTGATTGAGTGAACTGATACGATGATATACCTGCAGATGGATTATTAGGCCTAATAAAGCTGACATGTTAATGGACAGGAGTATTTGAGACTCTACAGATGCCAATTCTCTCCAAATTAATCTGTAAATTAAACGCGATCCTCATCAAAATGTCAACAATACTCCAGAGCTTATAGGAACAAAGAGTTGAGAACTGCTAAGATAATTTCCTAGTAGAACAAAATCGGGTATCAAGCTTCCTATAAAAATATTATAGTTAAGACAGTTTAGTATTGATGTAAGCATAAAGAAAAAAAGTGAACAGAAAAGAATCAGCTCAAATGACTAATGTGGCATGTACAAATAGCAGGGAAATAAATGGCTCTAGGATCAACTAATAGTTGTCTATTTCACCCTAAATCAATTTCATATGGATTAAAGTCCTAAATGCAAAAGCCAAGCTTTAAAACATTCAGAATGAAATATAGGACTGTATCTTCAATAAGAGTAGGGATTTCTTAAGATACAAAAAAACACATCCTATAAGGACCACATAGCCAAAAAGGAAAAAAAAAAAAAAAAAAAAAAAAAAACAAAGAATACAACTATTGCTCAGCCATCCTTTACACTCAGGCTGGGCTATATGACTCTGAGCCACTCAACAGTATACAAGCAAAACTGGGGTAACCGATACCTGTAAAGTATTACAGGAGAGTCATGTATCTTTCCCTTTTCTGAAACTGGAAGGTTTATCCACCTTATTGAGGAACCATCTTGGACTGTGAGGCTGAAGCTATTCACTGAAGTGGCAGAGCAACAAGACAAAGGATCCCAGACTCTCGAGGAACAAGGAGCTACCCAAGGCAACCCTAAACTGCTCATCTCTGCACTTAGTTTACACGAAAGGGAAATAAACATGTATCTTGTTTAAGCTATTTTATGTTAGATTTTCTGCCACTCACAAACCTAAATCTAACTGATAATAAAAATTATTCTGACAAATGTCCAAAATGCTAGAATAATATAAATAATCCATTTTCATGTGGGTAGCATCAGGAAAGCATGAGAGAAGAAATAATTACAGATTTAAATCACAACTTGAGTGATTCAGTGTGCCATAGAGAAAAACACACAGTGAAAGAGCAACTTCTGACCATAGCAAGAAAGAACAGCAAGCACAGATAACATCAGAGATGATAATGAATATGACAAAATAGCCCATACAACTTGTGGGTGAATACTGGTAATAATGAAAATAATTCTTACCATTTACAAGCACTTAATGTGTACCAGATTATGTCAAATAATCCTTACAATACTACAGTGCGATAGTAATTTTATAACAGGTTTAGAAAAAATAAAGAACTTTCTCAAGTCCCACAGTGAGAATGTAGCTGTGCTGGGCTTCAAACTTTAGCCACACAACTTAACAACTACACCAAAATGCTGGAAGAAGGGGCACTGGCCTAGTTATGAAGGTTCATCAAAGCTATACCAGATTATTGAATCTTTAAAAAATAATAAAACACTTATTGTTTATAAAGTAGTTCATGCTTTCCTGGTATTTCTACCCCCATGTGTTTTTTTCTGTAACTATGCCTTAACACACTGAACACACTGCCTCAAAAAAAAAAAAAAAAAAAAAAAAAAAAAAAAAGAGTGAAAGGAAGATGGTGAGAAAGGGATGTATTTTACGCAAAAGTTAAATGACAATCCTAATTCTGAAAGAATAGAGGGAATTTAGGATTCCATAAACTGGGAGGGTAACGCTCAAAACTACTATAGTTAGACACTGTCTTTTCAAGGTCGATCAAGGAAGTCATCAATTGTATACTCACCACACTGAAATCAAGGTTGTCTTCAATCCATTTTTGCCCATCTCGGAACTCATCATGAAGTCCCATGATATAAAGGGTATCCAAAGCATCTACTATGGTAGCACCCATTTGCGAACTTCCTGTATTTGGGGTAGAGAGAAAACTCATTAATAACACGCCTTTTATATAAGGTCTGTTTTAACTTTTTAATATATAAAAAATCAAAGTAGAAATATAAGGACCAAAAATAATCCCCAACGTGGTTCACTCTTCCTTAAGAATAATAAACACTGTTCAACATATTTTCCTAAAGATGAAATGTTGACAACTAAAAGGAAGATAAAGGAAAACTAAAATAGTAATTCCCCTTTCATTTTCTTCCTGGTCACAGTACGAGATATCTACCTGTTTAAGTCCAAAAAAAAGGAGGGGGGGGATTAATTCAAGAAATGGGGAGGGTGGTTCAAGATGTCAAACCAAGTCATAGGACAGCTGTGCTGTTCTGGTATAAATGCATAGAAAGGGCAAAAAATATACTTAGAAATAATAGTAAAACTACAATAAGCCTAGATGACCACAGTAAAACGAACTATAAAAACCTTACCAATCAAAAGCAGGTTAATCATACTGAAAAAGAAAGTAAGTATGAAACAAAATATGAGTAGAAAAAATCAAAATAGTAAGATCTACACTCATCTTCAAGAGAGAATTCTGATGTTAAAGGAAACAATTTTGGGAGGGAAAAATTAATTCAACAAAACCAGTTGATAGCAAAACTAGACACTATAAACACATGACAAGAAAATGGGTCAATCTTACTAATGAACTGCAAAATCCTGAATACAATCTAAAACAAATCTAATAGCATGTAGAAGAGTAAGTAACATGGAGCAGATGAGTCGTCCCCAGCTCCAGGAACACAATTATTTCCACCTTCTGAGAATGAAAATTATCCACAGTTGTTATCATCTATATTTAAAGGGCTTTATTACTGTCTTCATCAACATGAGTTTACTGTTACCCTGGCCCAGAAGGATAAAAGTTGTAAAATAATTTTACTATTCATTCCAGGAACTTCCTGAAAGACCTATTAAAACTCTGAACTGCATACCTCCAAATTCTCTGCTTACCAGTCCTAAAGTGTTATATTATGGTCCTTACCCAATCATAAACAAGCACCCCTACCCCAACTGAAAGGCCCATCTTAACCCAACTTTGTCCTTCTCCATCTGACAGGCTAAAAAGGCTCTGGTGAGGTAGTGATCTAACTGTACCACAGTAAAGCATTAAACTCAGCTTTGCCTTATCAGCAAGTCACGTTTAACACTGCTTAGTTACTATTCTTTTTCTTTCTTTTTTCTTCCATCCCTTTTTCCACTGGGTAAACAGTGCTTTCTTCTGACACTTTAAAGCTATACAAATTCATTTTTTAAATGTCCTTAACTTACATCACATCTTCTTCTTCAGATGATTCTAATAAATTTTTCAACTTATCAATAAGTATTATCTTTCCCACTACAAAGACAAGCACTCCATCACACTCTGATAAGCTCCTGGGTCTTCTCCCCACTTAAGTTCCCTAGACATCAACTAGAATATTTGTTCTGGGTTATTACAGACATACTTTCTTTTACTTCTCTTTGTTCCTCAGCTTTTTATTAAGATGATAAATACTTTATCAAGCCTCCAATCGCCCATATATCCCTCTCTCTCCCATAATCACTTAAACATGTATCTTTTTATGTATTCCATCCAAAATATTTATCATGCTTATTTTAAATCCTTAAGAGTACCTATTTCTGTTCTTATTTCAATTTTTATAGGTAGTTATGCTTCAGTTCTCTAGTTATTTATGGAGTCCTGGGAATGCGTATTCCTCTATGGTGCAGACAACTCTGGAACGGAAAAAGGCTTGACCCCACCTGCTCTGTACTAATTCCGGTTAGTTTCACAAGAAGGTTTGTGCCATGGGCAAACAGACCAAAGAAGAGAAAAGCAAAACTGATGTTCCTGGCTATCCCTATGATTGTTCACCTAGACAACTCAAGATTTCAAATGGAAAAAGTTAAAAGATCTAAAACTACCCCTGGGACAACATGCCTGGGTGGGTCAGTGAGTTAAGTGAGTGCCTTCAGCTCAAGTCATGATCCCAGGGTCCTGGGATGGAGCCCCACATCGGGTTCCCTTCTCAGCATGGGAGTCTGCTTCTACCATTCCCTCTCCCTGCTCATATTCTCTCTCTCTCTCTCTCTCTCTCTAATAAATTAAAAAAAAATCTTCAATCAATTAGTCAATCTGCCCTTGGGTCAAAGAAGTGAAACACAATACTGAAGAATCTATAAAATATTAATAAAATTTTATGAGAATGCAGGATTCAACTAATGCAGTTCTCAGAAACTCATAACTTAAAATGTTATGTTATTTAATGAGAACAAATGAAAATAACTGAATCCACAACATTCTACCAAGGGGGAAAAAAAAAGAATGATAAACCTGAGCAAAAAGTTCAAAGAATCAGAAAAGTTAAAGGCAAAAAGTAATGAATTACAAATTTTAAAAACTGTCAAAAATATAAATTCAAGAGAGTTCTATTAGAAGAACTACATAATGAATCTACCACTAACCAAAATTTTAAAAGTACCCAGGAAATGCAAAAACACAAAATAAGAAATGACTGCATCAACAGAGAGGAAACTAAGAAAACTATAAAAAGCCCATTTTAGTCATACCATATCATAAATTTGAAAAAATGAGTGCAACTGATGATTTTCTATGAATATATATCATATATTTAATACTAAATATATCACATAAAATAAAAGTATTACTTATTTTTATATGTAATGAACTTTGACTTAGAAAAAAATCTTTTCTAAGTTTGAAAGAAAACTTTGACTTAGAAAAGAAACTCTGACTTAGAAACTTTGACTTAGAAAGAAACATAAAATCTAGACAACAAAAAAGACCAAGAAACAGAAGAAACTGAGTAGTTCTCAAAGAACTACCAACCATAAAAGTAGACTCTGGAAGTTCCACAGAATAGATTCTACTTTCATTTTAAGAACAGTAACTCCTACATAAATTTTTATAGAACATAGAAGAGATCTTAAAATTTAATTTACAGATTCTGCATGCCACTGATGTAAAAATCTCAGTAAGAAAAATAAAACTACTCTCTGATCTCATTTGTGAGCATCATGGAAATATTTAAGAGTGAAATTGCTGAGCTGTATGGTAAGGTTATGTTTAAATTTACAAGAGACTGACAAACAGCTCTCCAGATTATACCATTTTATACACCCAGCAACAATGCAGAAGACTTCTGGTTGCTCTATCAGCCTTGTCAACATTTGATATTGCTGCCCTTTTTTAGGGCATTAGACAATCATTCTAATGAGTGTGTAGGATATTGCATTATGGGTTGAATTTTAATTTCTCTGGCAACTGACATGCTAATTGGCTATCTATAAATCTTCTTTGGTATATAAATCACTTATATATTCTAAATATATTCATGTGTGTATACCACAAACATTCTCTACATTTCACTTTAATATCTTTTGGAAAGCAGAAATTGTTAATTTTTATGAAGTCCAATTTATCCATTTTTTTCCCTTTTATAAAAGGTTTATGCTTTTTGTATCCTAAAAACGTTTTAAGATTTTTATTTATTTATTTATTTGACAGAGAGAGACACAGTGAGAGAGGCAACACAAGTAGGGAGAGTGGGAGAGGGAGAAGCAGGCTTCCCGGCAAGCAGGGAGCTGAACATTTAGAACTCAATCCCAGGATCCTGGGATCATGACCTGAGCCGAAGGCAGATGCCAATGACTGAGCCACCCAGGTGCCCTAAAAACTCTTTTCTTACCTCAAAGTCACAAGGATTTTCTCCAAAGCTTTCTACCAAAAAAGTTTTACATTATTTGCTTCCAGGTTTAGACCCATGATCCATTTCAAGTTAGTCTTTATGTACAATGAAAAGTTGAGGTTTTGTTAATTTTCTATACAAATATGTACCTGATCCAGCACAATTTACTGGACACACTATATTTTTAGCCACTGAATTACCTGAGCACCTCTGAATCAACCATGTATGTGCAGACCTAGTTCTGTTCTTTTGCACTGATCTCTCTGTCCTTAGGCTAAAATAAGAAGACTGCATCATTAAGACTGTCCTCATTACTGAGCTGTACAGTAAACCATAAAATCAGGTAATATAAGTCCCTCAACTTAGTTCTTCTTTTAAAAAATTATTCTATTATACATGCTTTGCATTTCTATATAGATTTTTGAGTCAGCCTATTAATTTATGCAAAGTCATTATGATTGGGACTTCTTTAAATTTAAGTATGAATATTAACAGAACTGATATCCCCACAGTACTGAGTATTCCAATTCATGAACATAGCATTTCTTTCCATTTAAGTCCTTTGAAATTTCTCTCAATAATGTTTTAAGTGTATAGGTTCTGCACCTACTTTGATAAATTCATCCACATGCAGTTCATATTTTTTGATGCGATTGCAAAGGATATGATTTTTAAATGACATTGTGACTGTTCATTGCTAGTATATAGAAATATAATTTATTTTGTACACTGAACTTATACAACGACCTTACTAAATTTTATTCAATCGAGTACTTTGTTGGTGTTGATTCCTTAAGATTTTCTTCATGGACAATCTCATTAGCTACAAGTTGTGCTTCTTCATTTCCAATCTTTACACCTCCTTTGTCTTTTTCTTACTTTAGTGTACTGGCTAGGACCTCAACTCCACTGCTACACAAAAGTTGGAGAGCAGACATCCTTGCCTGGTTCATAATCTTAGGGGAAAACATCTCATGTTCAAATATTAAGAATGTGGCAAACTTTTTCCATTTGTCTTATTTTTGGGTATCTGTGTGTCCGTGTGTTTTAATGCCTTTCTTTAATCATACTGAGTAAGTTCTCTTCTATGACAGTTACCTGAGAACTTTAATCATGGATCAATCTTGAGTGTTGCTAAACCAGTTGTCTGCATCTACTGAAATGATCATAAAGGTTTTTCTTTGATTCCCTTAATATTATTTTTTTAAAGATTTTATTTATTTATCTGAGAGAGAGCAGGCGAGCAGAAGCAGGGGGCGCAGGCTCCCACTGAGCAGGGAGCCCTATGTTGGGCACAATCCCAGGTCCCCGAGATTATAACCTGAGCCGAAAGCAGACGCTTACCTGACTGAGCTACCCACATGCTCCCCCTTAATATTTTCAATGACACTGGTGAACTTCTCAATATTAAATGAACCATGCAGTAGTCATAAGGTATTATTCATTTGAGGTATTCCTGAATTAGATTTACTAAGATTTGGCTAAAGATATTTGTGTCTATATTTATGACAGACACTGATCTACGCTTTCCTTTCCTTGTAATACTGTTGTCTGGTTTTGGTATTAGGGGTTTGGTGGTGCTACCAAGAAGACCTAAAACAATCCTAAATGTGTAAACCCTTAACAAGAATGTATGAATAAAATAAAATAAAATATAAGAAGCAAAAACTGGCCAAACTGAATGGACTATATATTAAATAATATAATTATAAATTTATTAGTGTAAATTTTATATATAGATTATAAATTTATATTAATAAATTAATAAAATATATTATATTAATAATATAATTATAAATTTATTAATATAAATTTTATATATGAATTATAAAATTTATAATAATAAATTAAATAAAAATTTAAGAGAGAGAGTGAATATAATCAGCCATGTGAACAGAACAATACACTGGATCCTGTGTATATTTCAGTCTGTTTGATAGAAAACTAGATCCCCAAAATTTACAAAGGAAAAAAAAACTTATATATGTACAAAAATACAATTAAATACACTGAAAGGACAGAATGTAACCATAAAAATGAAAATTAAAAGCCAAAAAAAAGAAGGACTATAAATAGATGAACAGAACAGAGCAAAACACTATATCCTGAGTATATTCTGGTTTGTTTGGTAGAAGAAATTACATCCCAAAACTGTAAAGAAAGAGAAACATATAGATACAAAAATAAAATTAAATACACTGAAAGGATAGAATGTAACTGTAAAGAGGAAAATTTAAAAAGACTTAAAGAAGAAGAAGAAGAAAATTTAAAAAGAGTTAAAGAAGAAGAAGAAATATGATCAGACAGGTGACAAAGAGAGCAATACACTAGATTCTGGGTGTATTTTGGTCTGTTAGAAGAAAGTGCATCCCAAAATTGTAAAGGAAGAAGAAAAAAAACCATATATATATATAGATATAATTAAATACAATGAATGTAAGGATAGAATGTAAATGTCAAGATGAAAATTCTAAAAGATTAAAAAAAATTAATAAGAAATTGGTTCAAAGAGGAAAGAAAAAAAACTAAAATTGAAAGCTAAAGAATCCTGGGGAAAAAAAACATGAATTCAATATAGCATTTTCCCCTAGCACTGGAGTTTTACAGTTATGTGTGACTGGTGAACTAGGTCTTGGCTTCATGTTCTTGCTGATCTTCTGGGGGAGGCACCTGTTGCACTGATTCTCAGGTTTCTTTGCCCCAGACAGAACTGCACCACTCTTGCCTGGCTAAGGAAAGTCCTCAGGATTGCTCTATGTGGCTTTTGTTTCCTGAAGGCTTTCCGAGCCACTGTAGAGGATGAGAATGAAAATGAGGGCCTCCCAATCACTAGACTCAGAGCTGAAAGCTTAGGCCCCCACTCTTCAGGCACTCTCAGGGAAAAACAGTCAATCACTCCCCTTTGCTCACCCAACCTGTGACCAAACATTTCTATCTCAGTCATGCAAGCCCCATTTGCGTCTCCAAACCTTGCTGACTCCTGCAATGTGCGTCTGTGCCGTTCTTCCCAGGGAAGGGAAGGGAAGGGAAGGGGGACTCACCACGGTTCTGCCACTTGCTGGGCCCTTGTTCTGAGAGCAGTCTCCCAACTGTGCAGAGGTTCACGGTTTACAAGAGCGAGCTAAAAGCCCACTCCTGGGCTCATCTGAGTGCAGCCGGCTTCCCCACTTGAACACCTGGGAACTCTGCTGCACTCAGGCAACCCCGGTCTTTCTGTGACCCTAGGGATCCTGAGACCACACTGTCCTACCTAGGATTCCATCCTGCTTCACCACCTGACACCCTTTCAGGCAGGGATGTCCCTCAGTGGAGCAAACTTGCACAAGCTCTGATTTTGCACTCCACTGTTATATCACTTTCCATAGCTGGCTTACAGAGGATCCCTCCTCCTGTGGTTTATCTTCCCAGGTATCACCTCGGATTCACTTGTCTACACCTCCTACCTTGCAGAAAGTGGTCAATTTACTATTTGCAGAATGGCAGCAATTCTTTTCTTAGATCTCTGGTTGAGTTCACAGGTGGTCAGAATGATTTGACAGCTATCTAGCTCAACCTGGGACCAGACAAAACTAAGATCTCCTACTCCTCCACCACCTTGGACTATCTACACCATATCTTCTTCATCCATTCATCAAGTGATGAACATTAGGCTCTTTCCATAATTTGGCTATTGCAAATAATCCTGCTACAAACACTAGGGTGCAAGTATCCCTTTAAATTAGTATTTTTGTATCCTTCACATAGTACCTAGCAGTCCAATTGCTGGGTCATAAGGTAGTTCTATTTTTAACCTTTTGAAGAACCTCCATACTGCTTTCCAGAATGGTTGCACCAGTTTGCATTCCCGCAAACAGCGTAAGATGGTTCCCCGGAGTAAATTTTAAAACATACTGAATTAAATGAAAACTAAAACACACGTATCAAAATCTTTGGTATATAACTAAAGCAACATCTCACAGTTAATTTATAGCATTAAATGCTTACACTGGAAAAAAGGATCTCAAATCCATACTCTAGGCTTCCACTTAAAGAAGAAAATTAAAGCTAAATCTACCCAAGTCTGTGGAAGAAAAAAAATAGTGAAGAGCAAAAATCAAACTGAAAACATAAAGAAAATATAAAAAAGATCAACAAAAAACTGTTTTTCCAAAGGAGACATATAGATGGCCAGCAGACACATGAAAGGATGCTTAACATCACTCATCATCAGGGAAATACAAAACAAAACCACTATGAGATTATCACCTCACACCTATCGTTACTAAAACCAAAGACTCAAGAAATAACAAGAGTTGGCAAGGATGTGGAGAAAGAGGAACCCTCAAGTACTATTAGTGGGAATACAAGCTGGTGCAGCCAACTGTAGAAAACAGTATGAAGGTTCCTCAAAAATTAAAAACAATTGCTATATGATCCAGTAATTCTACTACTGGCTATTTACCCAAAGAAAATGAAAACAAATTTGAAAAGATAAATGCATCCCTATGTTTACTGCAGCATTGTTGATAATAGCCAAGACAGGGAAGCAACCCAATTATCCACTGACAGATAAGTGGATAAAAAAAGATGTGGTATACATATACAATAAAATATTACTCAGCCATAAAAATAGAATAAAATCTTGCCATTTACAACAACATGGATAGGTCTTAATGATATAATGCTAAGCGAAGTAAGTCAGCCAGAGAAAGACAAACATCATGATTTCACTCCTATGTGGAAATTAAGAAACAGAACAAATGAACATGGGCGGGGGGCGGGGTGTAAACCAAGAAACAAACTCTTAACTATAGAGAATAAACTGATGATTGCCAGAGAGGAGGTAGGAGGTGGGGGTGAAATAGGTGAAGAAGATTAATAGTACCCTTATCATGATGAGCACTAAATAATGTATAGAATTTCTGTATCATTATAGTATACACTTGAAACTAGTATAACATTCTA
>PISX010000978.1:34671-73353 GCA_004024625.1 Mellivora capensis
CACTGTATGTTAGCTAACCATAATTTAAATAAAAATGCAAAAAAAATCGTAAGAGAAAGTATACTACTTTCTAGAGCATACTACTATACTGTATTTTCCAAAAACCCCACATATAAGTGGACTTATGCAGTTCAAAACAGTATTGTTCAAGAGCCAATTATAGATAATCTGGTTGGTCCTTACTGTTGGAGAAACTGAATTTGCAGTTTAAGAGCCTCCCAGAAAAAAAAAAAATCTCCAGATGCCAATGGCTTCACTGATGAATTTTACCAATACTAAAGCAGAAAATAAATCAATGTTAAAACAATCTCTTCCAGAAATATGAAGAGCAGAGAACACTTCCAAATTCATTTTATGAAGCCAATATTACCCTGATACCAAAACAAGACAAAGATAATGCAAGAAAAATACAGAATATGAATGCAAAATACAAATGCAAAAACTCCTTGACAAAATATTTTGAGTCATAAAAATATGTTAAGTTGAAAATAGCAAAAAGAATTTATACACACACATACATAAAGGCACATACATAGACACACATACAGAAAATAAAAGCATACTTCAAAAAGCACTGCAAAGTTAGTAACACTCTTTTCCAAATCAAAATTCTTTCTTTCAAATACGAAAAGACCTATCCATAATAAAACTTTTTATTCTCCAGAATGTCTAAGTAAAAAGATTCATTCCATGAATCACTGTTGGAACAATTAATACCAGTGCTAATTTACACCTAGCAACATTTCCTTCCTCTCACTCACTAGCTTCAAGAGTTTGCCTTAACTGGGTAAAACCAAAGGAACATATGCCACCTTTCTGGGAATAGCATTTGGTTCAAGGATGAGCACATAAGAAACAATGAGTCTTTCTATGAAGTTTCTAAGAAACTCAAGTGCTCCCCCTTTTCTACGTGTTCTCTTTTCTACAGATGTGGTAATATGAACATACAAAGCTTTGAGCTGAGGCAGCCATCCTGCTAAGAAGCCAATCTTAAAATATCAACACACACAGTAAAACAGAGGAAAGACACAAAGAAGAAGCTTAGCGGGACTCCATCCATGCTAGAACTTCACTGAGCTGATTAAATTTCTTTTACTTTAAACCATTTTGGAATGGCTTTCTGTTATCTGCACATCAAGAATCATATAATGCCAAAAAAAAAAAAAAAGAATCATATAATGCCAAGGGCTATTAGAAGTCAGAGGAACACTGATTTCATTCAATACCATATAAAAGAATTTTTTTTCATAATTAAAGGTAATACAATGAAAAAGGATACATTTTAAGTTATTTTCCATATAATCTCAAATACTGCAAGTTTCAATACTCGCCTCTATGTTCCTATATGTCCAATACCAGTCTATACATTCTGTAATAGAGAGGCTAGACTTTTAAAGTTCCTTTCAACTCCAAGATTCTGATTCTGTAAAGGCAAACTGAATTTGGGATGTCAAATGAGACACTCCAAACTATTACCCTTTGGTTAGACTTCTTCTATTTAAACAACGAAAAAGTAAAAAAAAAAAAAAAACCAAAAAACAAAAACAGATTTTTTTTAAACCTCCAAATCATACTCCTAGCAAGAATATGAGATCCAAAAAAAAAAAAAAAAAACCCAGAATATGTGGAAAACAAAGTCCTGAGCTTTATTAATCCTTTAATAAACTGTTTATCCAAAAATAGAAAACAAAATAAACAATAAAGGATCAACCCCAACTTAGCTTATTTGGTGGGAAAAAACTGTAACCACTCAAAATTTTTAATAAAAGACACAAGCACCTAATTTTGATTACTGAAAATTCTATACGTTGCATTTTCACTTTTTCTACCATTTCACTAGAACTTTCTTCTTATGATGGTTTTTTTTTTCCCCTGTGTTCTGCTATTTATGTTTCTCTGTCTTTAGAGTCTACTGAAACAATGTGGAATGGTGATTAGAAAAAGGGACCATGGGGGCACCTGGGTGGCTCAGTGGGTTGGGCCTCTGCCTTCAGCTCAGGTCATGATCTCAGGGTCCTGGGATGGAGCCCCACATCTGGGCTCTCTGCTCAGTGGGGAGCCTGCTTCCCTCCCCCACCCCGCCTCCCTCCCTGCCTATTTGTGATCTCTCTCTGTCAAATAAATAAATAAAATCTTTTAAAAAAAAATAAAACAAAAAAAAAAGGGACCATGTCACTAGACTGCTGGGATTCAAATCTTGCCTCCACTATTTACTAACTGGGTGACACTGGGCAAGTTAGTTAACGGAAAGTGTGCTTCAATTTCCTTATTTGTAAAATGGAAACAGTAACCATAGCACCTGCCTCTAAGGGTTGTTTTGAATGCAAAATAAATTCATTCACATAAATCTCTAAAACCAGCCCTCAGTATATAATACATTTATATTACTCTGCTTGGGCAGCCATAATGAAATATATAGACTAGGAGGCTTAAACAAGAGAAATTTAATTCATATGACCTTTCCTTGGTGCATGTGCATGGGGAGAGTGAGCTCTGGTGCCTCCTCTTCTTCTCTTAAGGGCTCCTGCCCTATCGATCAGATTAGGGCCCCACACTTATGACTCATTTACCTTTATTAACTCCTAAAGGCTCCACCTCCATATATACTGACTTAGGAGTTAGAGCCTCAACATATTAATTTATAGGGGACACAATTCAGTCCACAGCAATATTAACTATATAAATACTACTGAGTTTTCTATTAATGTATATATCACTATTGTTCTAAAGGAAAAAAATAGTCTTATTCACTAACCAAATTATAGAATCCCTAAAGTTACTGATCTCTTACCAAACTGGTAGCAAGGAAAATAAAACTTTTTATTGAAATGTATTTAATTGCTTTCATTTACAGGGCAATCCCTCAGAAATGGAGTACCACAGGCAAAACCTTGCCTCTGCACCTAGTTAACTCAGAATGAAAGGGCTCATTTTGTAAAGCCTCCCTTTCCAACTCTAACTTCCTTTAACTTTTAGGATCTTACAGACAACTCTCAGTTTGCCCACTAAATCAACTTAAGTGCTCTAATAACCAACCAGCTGGCAAGAACTCACCTGACAATTATTTGAACTTGCCATGCCCCAGTCACTTACCAATCTAACCAAAGAGTGATCCACAAAGTTTACATTTGAAGAAGTCTGACAAAATTACCACAAATCAAAACCACCTTTCATAATATATATGTTTTTATAAAAAGAAAAAAATATTAAGTCAAAACTGCTCCATTAGGATTTTAATAAAATGTTCAGTTAAGAAATACCCCTTTTACTCGTTAAAAGACATATTGATTTACAAGAAATGGAATTTTTAGTTACCTGAAAACTCATTTATATTCTCAATTTAAATTCAGCAAACAATCCTTCCTTAGACAGTCATTGCTATGATGATTAAATGACATAATATATGTTATTTACCTACTACCTTGCCTAAGACCCATATCTCTTTGATGATTTTTAATACAGTAGATGTTCTGAGAAATAAGGTTTAAGGAAATGAGTAGAAAATTAACACCCAACCTTTATTTTCAGTACACATTTATACTCCAATCCT
Source organism: Mellivora capensis (assembly GCA_004024625.1). Lineage (NCBI taxonomy): Eukaryota > Metazoa > Chordata > Mammalia > Carnivora > Mustelidae > Mellivora > Mellivora capensis. Next base: position 38,222 of record PISX010000978.1, read on the forward strand.
TTAAAAGGACTCAGAGTTTACCACTGAATTTAATATTAAGAAATACTTACTTGAAGAGAGGATCTAATTTTAATTAACCATTAAATATAATGTCTTTTCCTGCACTAATGTCTCACAATGGGGCATCCACAAAACAATGAGGACTGCTGCTTTCTTTTGCATCCCCTCCTCCTCTATGAGGAGTATCAGAACTGTGTTGAAGAAAAATTACAAATAGGTACCAAACTTCCCTGATACTAAAAAAAGCTGCAAATTTTGCAGAAAAAGCTGCAAAATACTCAGATAAATGAATGGCATCTATATATATAGAAAATCTACCACATCATCTGTATATTCCAAAGTAACTATCACTAAATCTTGACTGAAACTTAAAAAAAAAAAAAAAAAAAAAAAAGTACATGTTATGGTACTTATTATAATTCAAATTACTGTTACATAGAAATACTTAGGTTTTATAAAGTACTTAAAAAGTTAGATTCTATTTTAAAGATGGAGGTAGAAAATGGATATAGTAGTGGATGTATAATTAGAAGAAGTAAACTTACCAAATATATTAGTGGAGTGTCCTTTCCGTGCAATAGGTCTGAGTTCATTATGTCCCCATCCATATATCCTATAATTATCCCAGGCATGTTTCATCATCTGAGAAAGGAAAAATTATAATCCAGCAATTTACATTACTCACAGACTGTTATTTCATCTATCTAGATCATCTATCACTATAGCCTTACCTATTCTCCTATATCTCCTACATTAGGATATTATTCTATTACCATTTGTACCAGTGTGATAACACACATAACCATGTTTAACCTCAGTCTACACAACAGAAAAAAACAAAACAAAACAAAACTTGGCCTGAAGGCTGTACTTTGCCAACCCCTGACCTAAACAAAGTGACTAGGTATGATTCAAGTAGCAGCACTCAAGTCCCTTTATGCATAAAGGAAGGGACTCTCTTGATTTGTAATCTCAAGGTGTTCATAATATATCATCGTGGAGCTGATGGAGGCTAACATTCACCCAATATGGAGAAACTAAACAACAAAAGGACAGAGGTGTATATTTTTAACACTGACATCTAAGATGTGGACTTAGCCAAGCCAAGCTTGAAGTCCTCATTTAGAGCCACTAAGCTAATAAATATTTTTTATCAATTAGCTTGAACTGCACTTCTCACAACCCAAGGAGCTCCAAGCTACACTACAGCAGAGTATTTAATTATATAACAGTTTTTAACAGTGGACTGTGATATATCAAAAATCTATTCAATTATCAGTATACTATTCATTAAAATATTCCTCAACTTGTTTTTTTGCAGCTTACATTATTCAGAAACCAAAACCAGACAAGACATTACAAGGAAACTGAAAACCAGTATCTCTCAAAAACACAGATTCAAAATTCCCTAACGAGGGATGCCTGAGTGACTCAATCGGTGAAGGGTCTGCCTTCGGCTCAGGTCATGATCCTAGAGTCCTGTGATCAACTCCCCCATCAGGCTCCTTGCTCAGCAGACAGCCTGCTTCTCTCTCTGCGGGCTGCTCCCCTGCTTGTGCGCTCTTGCGCTCGCGCTCTCTCTCTCTCTCTCTGGCAAATAAATAAATAAAATCTTTAAAAAAACAAAACAAAACACAAAATTCCTTTAACGAAAATCAGCAATAGAGAGAGGATACTGCATAATGATCAAGTACAGTTTAACCTACAAATAGAAGACTGATTTAACATTCAAACATCAATTAATATAATTCAGAATAATATAAAAGGAAAAACATCAATCATTTTTATACCAGTAGACAAAGCACCTGACAAGATTCAACACCCATTCATGATTTAAAAAAAACTCTTAGTAAACTACAAGGAAACGTCTACAACCTAAAAAAGGGGATCTTCAAAAAACCTATAGCTAACATCATACTTAATGGTAAAAGACTAAATGCTTAACCTCTAAAGTTGAGATCAAGTATGTCCATTCTCACCATTTATTTTCAACAATGTACTGGAAGTCCTAGCCAATGTAACAATACAAGAAAAAGAAATAAAAGGCATAAAAATCAAAAAGGAAAACGGAAAAGTACCTCTATTCACAGAGGACATTACTATGTATAAGGAGAATCCTAAGCAATCTAAAAAAAATCCAAAAGAATAAATGACTTCAATAAAGTAATAGGGAAACAAGTTCAGAAAGCTAAAATCAAATATATTTCTATATGCTAGTAATAAGCAATTCCATTTATATTAGCATCAAAAACATGAAATATTTCAGAAGAAATGTAACAGTATGTACAAGAATTATATACTGAAAACTATAAAACACTGCTTAGAAACCAAAGAAAACCTAAATAAGTGGAAACATGTAACATGTTCATGGAACACTGGATATTGTTAATAATTCTTCCTAATACATCTACAGATTCAATAAAATCCCAAAGTCCAGCAACCCTCTATTTTCATAAAGAAACTAATTCTAGAAAGGCAAAGGACCCAGAAATGCCAAAGCAATTTTTTAAAAAGAACAAAGTTGGAGGATTTAACCTGACATCAAAGCTTACTATAAGTTTAAGAATTCAATATAGGGTCCTACTGGCATTAAGGGTTATGGAATAGATATGAGTCCAGAAAGAGGCTCAATGCCTACTGATTTTATCATTGGATCTTGAACAAAAGTGCCAAGGTAATTCAATAGGAAAAAGATAATCTTTTCAACAAATGATGCTGAAACAACTAGAACGCCCTATGGGCAAAAACTGAAGCACGGCTCTTACTTCAGACAATAAACAAAAAAAATTAACCAGCAACAGATCACAGACAAAAAGGTTAAAACTAAAACTAAAATATGTGCCCATACCAATACTTATACACAAATGTTCACAGCAACTTTAATCATAACAGCCAAAAACTGGAACAAATGTTGAACATGAATGTTCAACAGGTGAATAAATAAAACAAGTTATGGTATACCCATATAATGGAATACTACTAAGGAAAAAATGACCTTCATGTGCAATCTACATAGGTTAATCTCAAAAAAATTATGCCACACAAAAGCCCAGAAACAAAATATCACATACTTTCATACTTTATTCCATTTGACTGAAACTCTAAAAAAGACAAACAATCTATAATAACTAAAAGTAGATCAGTGTTTGCCTGTGACCAAGGAATCGGGTGGACTGACCAGAGAGGGGCACAAGAAAGACATTCTGAGATTATAAATATCTCGCTAATAGTTGTTATACAGGTATATATAGCTGTCAAAACCCATCAACAAGCAGTACTCTTAAAATAGGTACATTTTATTTTTTACAAAATCATGTCTCAAAAAGCTCAATTTTTTAAAAATTTTATTTATTTGGCAGAGAGAGAAAGAGCGCACAAGCAGAGGAAGAGGGAGAAGCAGGCTCCCTCCTGAGCAGAGAGCCCAGCTTGGGACTGGGATCATGACCTGAGCTAAAGGCAGCTGTTTAACCAGCTAAGCCACCCAAGTGCCCTTCACCTATTTTTTTCTATTTATCACTGTATTTTGAAATATAGTCTATAGGGCTAGTTCTTAATTTCTAAAAAAGGTTTAGGTATGTACCATATTCCCCTACAGTTAACCATAACTTAGCTCTTTTATGCCACTACCTCAACATATACTTCCCCACTTATATTTCTCTGACCCACATCCTCCCAATGTAATTAACGTGTTTTTCTTGTAATTATTAGATTACCTTATGCAACTTTTGTCTCGCTTTTAATTACTTATCTGAGGGCTTGGGGTCTTGTTTGTTTGTTTACTTAAGTTTTTAATGTAACAATTCTGAATTTACTTCCAAATTATAGTTGAGCTTCAAAACTTGTCTCAGTATATAATCCAACACATCAGATAAACTATCAGTTCCATTTTATTCTGATATATCCTTCCTGAAGCTCTCTATCCCTCCTGCTCTGACCTCGACTTCTGTTCTCTTGGCCTGAAGCAAAGCAGTGACCTTGCTGAGTCCCTTATTCAGAATCCTGAGAATGCCCTTCCTTTCTCTCTCTAGTGACAGGTCCCTTGTTGCCAAAATCTCTTCTCTTCCTACTGTGCTGAAGCATATTTTCCAGTAGCAATCTGAGAAAATGACTAAATTTACCCTCAGATTTGATTCACAATTTGGCTGAATATATAATTTTCTAAGCCACTGCTCCACTCTCTTCCAGTTTCCAATATTATGGTTGAGGAACCTGAGGTGCCATTATATACAATCCCATCTTTTGAGTAGAACCTTTTTTTTCCTCTGTAAATTTTTAGGATCTGTTTTTGAGTGCCTATTTTTCTAAAATTTCAGTAAGAATCTTTTTTTCTTTTTCTATTTTTCTGCTCATTGTTGTTCCATGTCTGGTAGGTCCTTTCAATCCCTAAAACCCACATTGTTTAGTTTCAGCCAGTTTTCTTAAATTGACTTCTTCTCATCTATTTTCCTCATCTATCACTTGTTAAATGTTCCTGACTAATCTTACCTTCTTGTTTGCTCAATCTCTTTGTTCTACTGAGAGATATGCTCAATTTTATCTTCCAACTCTTCTACTGAATTTTAAAATCATATTTTTTAATTTCTAAGAGCTCCTTCATATTCTATAAATGTTCCTTTTCATAACTTCCTGTTCTCATGAGTTCCATTTTTTGTCATGCCAATGACAAGTTTTTTTCTTTTTTGGTCCTCCCCGTATTGTTTCTATAGTCTCTGAATTCCTGAATTCTTCCATCTGTTTTGTTCTCTAATGTAAGAAACTTTCCTGAAATGCCTGGTGATCTTTGGTTTGTTCTTCACATCAGAGGGAAGCACTTACAAGATAATTAAATGTTGTCAGTGAATGAGCCAAACTTGAGCTGAGCCTCATCTTAGGGACCACAGGTGAAACCCAGGGGTTTTCACTGAGGAACACTGTAGATCTTTTCTCTTGGGCCAGTCTCCCAAGAGAGAAGTCTGCCCGTCTTCTGCTTATTGAATATGAAAACCTGGCTGCCAGAATTTGGAGAGTTGAGCAGGAGAAAGTTGTCTCAATATTCAGAACACTTTTCACTTATTCCCTCCACCCTAACCTCCTTTTTTGTGTTTTCCCCCAGCCATAACTGGTATTCCCCAAATGCAGACCTCTTCTAATTTATCCCTCAAAAAGGTATAGTATACTTTAGTTTTCTGTTGGGGAAGGGAAGGCAGCAGCTAGGATGCCTAAGCTGGAGAACTGGAGATCTAGGAGTTACAAGCACTTTTTAAAATGTTCAAATAATCCCTTTCTAATGTCATTTTATACCCCTTCCTTCAGAAGTAACCAATGTCTCTAATTCTTGAAACTTTCAGGTATTCCTCAGTTCACATCTTCTTGCCTCTTGTTAGTTTCTTCCCCTATAAGCTTAAGGTTCAACTTTCTCTGCCTCCTAAGCCAGTGACCATAATGTTTAACAGGAGCCTACCTGTACAGGAGGTCTTAATATGTTTCATGTTGACTTGTAAGAACACTGGATATGTGGATATTAAAGGGTTAACTCACCAGGTCTAGGTTGTCCAAACCTTGTACATCCCAAAGAAAGATTTGCCCTGTGCCAGACTCCTAGAAAATAACCACTAAATCTTATTATCCTGCCTTTTAGAGTATCTTCTTTTAAGTGTAGCCTTGGGACATGTGAACAGTTTCTGCTTACAGTGTGATTTATGGTGGCAGCCTTGGGTCACATGATATCAGCCTGACCTCTTGGAGGTGTTGGCGAACTAAGGTCAGCCACACCTATGTAATAAACCTCAAATAAAAGCCCTGGCTCAGGTGGACTTCCCTGGTTGATGATACTTCCTTACCATACATCATTGCTGGGACAATTAAACACTGTCCATACCACTCCACTGAAAGAGGACAGCTAGAAGCTTGCATCTGGTGTCTCCTAGACTCTGTCATATGGGCCTTTCCTATTACTAATTTTAATCTGCATGCTACTGCTGCAATAAACCCAAACCATGAATACAACAGCTTTGCTGAGTTCTGGGAATACTTCTAGCAAATCACTGAGGCTGTGGTGGTCTTGGGAGTCCCCTAAACACACACTGTTATTTGAATTATTATGTACATAAGAAAGTGTTTCAATAAATTCTAATTACATCTAAAAACTAGCAGGTCAGTCAATAAATTCTAATTACATCTAAAAACTAGCAGGTCAGTCATCTCAAAAAAAAAAAAAAGATCTATCAATGTTTTCTCAATACAGTCCAGAGAAAGTGCCTATAGCAGCCAGAACATAAGACAGTCTCCAGAGCTGAGGTAACATCAGAGTACAGCTCTAGTTTGATTCCATCAAGGTCAAGGTTTCATAATAATTCAAAGGCCAAGCTTTAAGTACCTGCTAAGTGTTTCATAACCATTATTAGAATATTTCCAAATAGACACTTAACTATTGGAACTTACCATCTTCTTTTATGATAAATAATCCCTCTGTAATACTGCTGATGCTGTTACAACCTGACAAAACCTCTTTCTTCCCGGGCAGTACTTTACCAAGAATCAGCAGGAGTTCTAACTAACAAAACTTAACTGCAGTACTCACGAAATTCCATCCCCTCCCTACACACATACTATAGCATTCTCTTTACCTCCAAGTAATTCCTAGAATAACAATTTGAAAGACTTCTGAGACTAAACATTTAAAGAATCCTGAAGTCAATCGTTCCCCATTCTTTAATCTTTTGAGACTCTTTGGAAGATATCTGCAGTATGGGCGAAGGGTTTGATGACCTATTCTTTAAAAGATGGCAGATATAATGCTAATTTTTCAGAGACATGTTTATAAGGAGATTTGCATAGTATCTAGCAGAGTCCCTTGTAACTAAACACTTCAGAAATTTCTTATTCAATGATAAATTATTTACAGATCTATTCTACATTATTTATAAAATGTTGAATATCAAAATCTCCCTCAACACAGAGTGGTATAAGGATCCAAACAACATTATATCAAAATTTCAAGTGTCCAATAATTATCTTATAATCCCTATTAAGAAAGATTATTGCCAACTTGGAATCTGAACTATGACCATGACCCCAAAACAAGACCAAAGTATGACACCATAGATGATACAAAATGCATATACATTTAAATCCAGTCAAGTACCATAACCTCTCCACATCATAAATCTTGTTTTATTACCTCTTTAATTTTTTCCCTTTTCTTTCTTATGTCATTATCTTCTGGGTCTCCACCATTTATTCCTATTAGATTTGGTATAGGGACTGGTGGCAGTGGCTTCTTCTCTTTTGCTTTCATCTCTTGGACTACCTTATTTTTCTCTGTCTGAATTTCTGCTCGAATTTCCTCTCTCGACTTTTTTAATTTTTCTTTTGCTTCTTCCAAGGCCTTCTCGTGATCTGCTCGAATTTTATTTCTCAAACGTTCCTCTTCTTCCCTATAAGACGAGAATTAAAAAAGGTCTGGTAAGAATGATCCTTAAGAACTTCAATCTTTGAACCTAAAATTTAAAGTTTCCTGAGCCAAACCCTGTTAGATGTTTCCTACTCCAGCCATTAAAAGGTAAGGCTGATCTGTGAGAGAGACTCAGATATATCTGCCCAAATAGGATAAATATAACTTGTTATGAGCCCTGGATGCTGAAAACCAAACACTTTCCAAGGTGAAAGAAGAGGGAACCTAGAGAGAAAGTTACAATTGCAGGAGCAGTGAGAACAGAGAAAAGAACAATCAGCAACTTATCAGAAGACATGAAGAAAGAAAAGGGAGAGGGAAAGAGAAAAAAAAAAAAAGCAAAAACAAGATGGGGGAGAGAAAATTAAAAATAGAAGTATGGGGAAGGGACAAAAATATAAATACAGGGTCAAGAAAAGAGATAAGTGGAAAAAAGAAGATCTAGGGAAATTTTTCATTTATTAGTAGTAGTACATGATATGGTTCTAAAACTTTTATATTTTGAAAATCCTACAGATCTTAACACAATTCCCAAGTGTTGTGGGAATTAAGAGAGTACAGATTCCAATTCAGTAGGTCTGTATGAAACCCATGACTGTGTTTTATGATGAGCTCCTCTGATGAATTCTGGTATGCACACTGGTTTGGACACCACAGCCACAGTAGGCACCTACAGGGTTTTCTACCCTGGCCTACTTTTGTGAGAGCTCAATCTTCTCTCCACTTATACCCCCATCCACATGAATGAATACAGGAGTAGTAGTTACTGTTTTCTACATCAGCCAATGATGACTGCTCTAAGGGTAAATATCTCAGTAGTCACCAGAGCCACCTCTCTAGAAATTCAATTCAAATTCTGCCGGACCTACGACATTGCTGGTGGAAACAGAAAATGGTACAGCCAGTTTAAGAAATTCAACATGTAACTACCACAAAATTCAGCAACTGCACTGGAAATTTATCCCGGCAAAGTGAAGGTTTATGTTCATACAAAAACCTATACATAAGCCCATCACAAAAGGACAAGTACTATATGATTCCACTTATGTGAGATATTTAGGATAACCAAAATCCTACAGAGTAGAATGGTGGTTGCCAGAGGATGGGGGGAGAAAGGGAAATGGAAAAAGTTACTGTTTTAATGGGTAGAGCTTCAGATTTGCAAGATCAAGAGTTCTGGAGATGGTCGCACAACAAAAGAGTGCATTTAATACCAACGCACTGTACAGTTAAAATTAGCTAAAGTAGTAAGTGTTTGTGTATTCTACCACAATTTCTAAAAAAAACAACTGGAGGGAAAATCCTATACAGAAATGTTTATAATGACTTTACCCATAATGGGCAAAAACTGGAAACCACCGAGGTATCCTTCACCAAGTAAATAAACAAACCACTGTTTATACTGTGGTCTAGCCACACTATGGAATACTACTCAAAATAAAAAGAAACTATTCATACACACTTGAATGAATTTCAAAGGTATTACTCTGTGAATGAAAGAAGCCCATCTCAAAACGTTACATTCCACTTTATTCCTTTTACATGACATTCTCAAAAAGACAAAAATCTAAGAATGGTGAGTAGGTCAGTGGTTGCCAGGAAGTATGGATGGGGGAGAATTAGCTATAAAGGAATAACACATAAGAGAGTTTTGGGGGATGAAAGCACTGTTATGTAACCCAATTATAGTGATTATGGGAATACATACATATGTTTAAAAATCACAGAACATCCAGAGAAAAATATCAGTTTACAGTCTAATATTAAAAATAAAATGTTAAATGTTTAGAGAAAAAACTGGATTGCTAGCAGTAAAAAGGGGCTGATGAGGGAAACAGGAGAGAACACCAGAGACAGGGCAAACACAGAGGCACCTGAAGGCAGGGAGAAAGAATCCACGGGGCCTCCAGACAGAGTGGAGGTGGGAAGACTGCAGCAAGGATAAGCCAAAGCTGGCCCGTGGGTGAATTCATGAGCAATTCTGGGCTGCTCCGTTCAGGAGACTCAGGCAAAAAAGGGCATAATCCGCCTTCCAAACCGCCCCCCTCTCCTTACCAACAGAGAAACACTGTGCCCAGCCCACAAATAACGCATCTACGTCAACAAGTCTTTCTCAAATGCCCCTGCAGCTAGGGGTGATCACACAACCCTATTCCAACCACAGAGGCAAAGGAGGGCTACTAGGAAATAATTTACTTTTGGAATTAAAAAATGGATAGAACCATTTGAGAAAAGGGCCTGTTAGCTACTAAGACCAAACCTACCGAAATACTTACTCCTATCTTCAGCTGTGGTTGTGATGCCTAAAACTGTGACAGCCATTTTGCAGGCAAAAGGCCTAGGGATAAATGGCCAACATGGTTCAGGAAAAGAAAAGAAAGATGTGAAGTGCTGTTGATATCATTAGGTTGCTACCAGGGCCTTCAAGTGCCAGTCTCCAGATTTCCGTCTCTGTGGAGCTGAACCAGTTAGGTGTTCTGTCACTTCCACCTGAAGTGACATTCCCAACTCCCTCACTCGGTGAGCAAACAATGCACACAGAGTGAGGAAAGCAGAAGGCCTGGGACTAAGTCCCAAAGAAGAGTACCAACAAACAGGAAGGACTGGTTCTTTCAAGGGCAGTTTCTGTCCTGATGAGTGGGAGAGACTCGTTAGGAACAATGCTTCCCCTTTCTAGCTCCAAGCACCATGTTACCACTGAAAGGCAGATGGAAGCCCCCACCATGTTTGCAATGGCTCACCTGGGCATCACTTTAGAAGCACCCTCATGCACCAACAAACCTCCACAAACAGGTGGGGATTACATGCCACCTTCTAGAGCCCACCTAAGGGCCACAATACATTCGATGTCCCTCTCCAAAGCTTCACAATGCACATGGGTATTTTAAAGGCTCTGCGAAGTTCTGCAATAAAGGTGCCTAGCATAACACAGCCCAACCGTGTTTAGTCACAATCCCCCTTCTAGCACACCCCTTTTAGGATGCCATAAAACACTGTCATAGATGAATGTCCTCAAACTATCCCATCAACCAACTAAGGCTTTGGTAGAACCCGCCACTTTTTCGCTGTGTGACATTAGATGTGTATCACCTCTCTGAAGCTCCTTTTCCCATCTGTGAAGAGTATCCCCACCAACCTTGCAAGACTGTTGTGAGGAGTGGATGAGATGACACAGGAGTCTAAGAGCACAGAGAAGTCCTTATCAACTCAAGTTTCCTTTCTTCTCTTACCACCTATCCTCTTCCTTACCACACACACACACACACACACAGCCATTTAATGATCTGGGATAACATCAGTGTCCTCAGACACCAGGGACCAATACCCAGGGGACACCTTGCAACTTTTCAGCATCCCTGCATTGCATGACATAACAGCTTCTGGGCAAACCTACAAGGATTTAGAGGGCACCAAATGCTCTTAAAATGTAGCGAGCCTGCTGCAGAACTAGCAGAGAACTATGCCCTCTCTTTTCCATCCCTGACTCCTTTGCCCATATGCCCATAACAGCAACTGAGGCCTTCAAGATCACCTTAGAAATAAAAGGCATAATGGGCATAAGTACCAGGAAGCCCATTTTCATTTACTATTTTTACTAATTAAATGCTAATATCAATTATTTCTCTAAAAGCAAAGAAGTATATTTGAGAGCAACATGTATATGTAAACAATCTTTTATTTTTAAAAATAAAAAAACTGAACCATCTAAATTTTAGTACTTATAAGGAAGCCCCCAGTCACTTTACCCCACTTTTGTTATTGTTATGGCATCCAAACGTTGTTCAGCAGAACCTATACTGTTGCAATACTTGTGCGGTCTCATTGAGAAATATTTTGAAAACCTAAAGCTCTGTAAATTTGCATCTGTCCCTCAAAATAATTTTTTGTTTAGCAGTTTAGTGAATACAGTCAGCATGGAATAACCACCATAACCTGGAGTTCAAAGAAAGACCAGTCTAGTCCTCAAAAGGAACTCCGGAGTCCCAAGGAACTGAGATGGATCTCCCATTAACTGGGTGCCAAGAAGAGTCACTTTATAGTTGAGGAGAAAAAGTACCTAAGGTAAAAGTACTTAATCCAAAGGAAAGGAGACAATTCTCTTTCCAGCTCTGCCCCAACTTACTCTGCAATCTGACACAAATCATTAAAAACCCACAAGATCAGTACTTTCTGGGTAAACACATATTAATACTACCCCGACTACACCATTTGACTACTGGTATCCAAGGTAAGTAGAAGTACTTCATAAAATGTAACCATTAATTGTATCAAACACCCTAATCTCTCTGATAGTTTTCTTCTCTATATATATACATATCAAATTTTTATTTTCATTTTGGTCTCTTTTCAAGGGGCTCCTCAAATATTTAGTGGCCAAATTTCCAGATTTGCCATTGCACCAGCTAAATCAACTCTTTTGGATGTTTATTTTCACCTAGTTGATCTTTTACTTATGTATTTTGAAGATTTTTTGTAACTTTGATATCTTTAACAGATATCAACGTTAAACTTGCACCTGTATATGTTTCCTCTACCTTTCCATCAGTGCCTTGTATCTTTCTGTTCAGTAAACAATCTGGCCCCATGCAAAGAGAAGTCTGGCCTTTATCCTCCTCAACTTCTGGGAGGTTATCTTTCATATCTAACTAAAGCATTCTTCTTCATGGTGAGGGCTGGCCATACCCAATCTTAGGGTAGGGCTGGCCACATCTGAGAGTCCTAGAGTTAGGGCAGGCCACACTAGAAACACCAACTATATGACTTCAGGTGAGGGTTCTGGGTAAAACAGTTTCACTGAGAATGAGTTAAATCATGTGGGCAATCAATTAATAGTGCCTATTTAACAAAGCCTCAATAAAAACTCTGAATACCTGGTTAGCAATATGTATGGCACACTCTGGGGGGAGAAGACTAGAAACTCCACATCTGGAACCTTCCTGGACTTTACCCCATGTGCTTCCTCCTTTGGCTGACTGTAAACTCTATCCTCTCCCCATAATCTATAATCCTTCCGTGAGTATAACAGTTTTCAGTTAAGCTCTATGACTGCTAGCAAATTACCAAACCTGAGGGTGGTTGTGGGAGATCCCTGAAATTGCAGGTGGTGTCAGAAGTGAGGTGGTCTTGTGGAGAGATGGGACTTAAACTTTGAAGTTGGGCTAACTCTGGGCACCCTCCAAGGCTTCCAATAAAATCCAGTCTTACATATACTGGTTCTCATGAAATCTGAAATTGCTTTTTATCAATTACATCTTAATGTGTAATATTTAACTCACTTTTTAATACCCTATACATAATATAAGGTTTTGTTGTTGTTGTTTTGTTTTTGTTTTGTCCTTCCATGCACCCTTGGTCCTTGAAAAGCAAAGGCAAATGACAATTGTTGTGGCTTAAATCATATAAGACACTGGTTAAGTCAATGACTTAGATTACCTTATTTAATTCTCACACCAATTTATGAGGTACCTCTATTAAGCACTGTTCTCCATCTTATTAGAAAAATACTATGGCACAAAGAGAAAAATTAAGTAATTTGTTCAGGGTCATAGAGCTAGTAAGTAGACAGTCTAGACACAAGCATATGCATTTTGACTTATTAAACATTTATGCAAATAGCACCTTTCATGTAAGAGATGAATTGTATTTAAGACTTTGTCTCTTAATGTGTAGATACAAACACAATTTCTCAATCTTTCCTCCCTTTTTCTTTCACCCTATAGCCCTCACTTTTTAGCTAAACACATGCTCCTGCTAAAAATAAAATCTATTTCTCAGCCTCCCTTACTGAAACTGCCCTATAGAATTTGTGTGATCACAAATAAGCTTTTATCTTGCTTAAGCCACTGTTGTTTTGTGACTTTTATGCTTGGTAAAATGACCTAATATTAACTGAACTACTCACTCTCCAACCTAAATGTTCTCTTTCCCTGAGGCTTTCATTAGTATCTGAGGGCTGATTTGCCAGAAAGAAACTAACCAGGTGATAAATTTCCCTCTCCAATTAGAGTACTAAAATAAGTCATGTTTGGAAACATTCTGAAGGGCAAATACAATCCTCAATTACATAAGGAGACATAAAATTACATTGAAGTCTTGTTTGGCAAAGATTGAGGCAGATATACAAATACTCTCTCCCTCTCTATGTTTCACCTAAGAAACATGAAGTCTCATCCATCCTTAAAAATAAATCAATAAGGGACGCCTGGGTGGCTCAGTTGGTTAGGCGGCTGCCTTTGGCTCAGGTCATGATCCCGGCATCCTGGGATCGAGTCCCGCATCGGGCTCCTTGCTCGGCAGGGAGCCTGCTTCTCCCTCTGCCTCTGCCTGCCACTCTGTCTGCCTGTGCTTGCTCTCTCGCTCTCTTTCTCTCTGACAAATAAATAAAATAAAATAAAAAAAATAATAAATCAATAAAAACTTCCCTCAAAACTGCCTGTGTCCCCCTTTACCGGTGCCCCCCTTCCTTCTATAACTACACTTTTTCAAAAGCACTACACTTGCCATTTCTACTTTCCTTAACCTCACATCACGCTTCTATCGATCACAGTTAAAAACGGATAACCAAGTTTATCCATCCTTTGAAACCACCTCTTCCTCACACTTGGCTTTCCAACAAACTGATCACTGGCTTTACCACGACCAGTTGGCTCTAAAAATGTCGTATTCCATCCCCACTTCTGTTCTCACTCTATGTACTCTTCCTAGTCAACATCAACCAACTGTATTTTCTCAACTATTATATATACGTGTGTGTGTATATACATATACATATATGTGTGTATACACACACATATGTAACCTGGGAAAGGCTGACTGTGTGTGTGTGTGTACACACAGTGTACACACACACACACAGTCAGCCTTTCCCAGGTTACATATATATGTAGATTGGATTTGGATATATATTTGGATTTGGATGTGGATATATATTTGGATTTGGAGTACTTTGTCTGGGAAAGGCTGACTGTGTACACACACACACACACACACAGTCAGCCTTTCCCAGACTAAGTACTCCAAATCCAAATTCTAACAATATGTAAGACATTGCCATCGACTATTTGCCAGTTCAACATGTCCAAAACAGAACTGAATGATTACTATGGAAAAGGGACAATCACAGGCTAATTAAGTTCATTCACAAACACAGATTTTTTTTTCTTTTTAAAAATATCAGCAAAGTTAACAACAATAATAAAACATGGAAAAAATAATTCATCATAACTAATTATAATCATAACTTATCCCAGCTATAATCATAACTTATAACATAAGTTATAATCTAAACTTACCCCAGAAACAATAGCTTAACATTAGAAAATTCCATCCATTAATTTACCTATTATTACCTATTACCTATTTACCTATTATTAATGAATAAAATTATGTAAATCATTCAAGTAGAAACAGAAAAGTAAAGTGATAAAACTCAACATCCATTCCTGATTTTAAAACCTTAGAGCAGGGGGTCCTTGGCTGGCTCAGTCAGTAAGGCCTGCAACTCTTGTTCTTAAGAGTTGTAATTCAAATCCCACCTTGGGCAGAGGAGATTACTTAAAAAATAAAATCTTTAAAAAAATAAAACCTTATAGCAAAGAAGAAAAAGAGAACTTTTCCAACCTAATCCAAAACCTAGAGCAAATAGCAATCTTAACAGTGAAACCTTAGAAGCAGTCCCTTCAAAATTAGGGAAATACATAAGAAAGCTCACCAGCCAAACTTTGATTGTACTGGATGTCTTAACCAGCAAAGTAAAAGATGATGAAAATGTTAAGAAAAAGTTCAAAGTCTTCTGTCATAGATAATAATATGAATTATACATAGGAAACCCAAAGAACCTACAAATTATCAGAAATAAGAGTGCAGCAAGGAAGGGAAGGATATGAACAGAAAGCAGGCACCCAATTAACATCACTGACTTTCCTTCCTACCCTTTTTGGGTCTCACCTTTCTTGACTCCAAGCATTCAAACTTCCACTGATACATTCTTTTCTCTTAAGGTAAAGCCACTGTTTACATAAGCTTTCATTCACACCCATTATTTCACTGCTAAGATTTCCAGACCCTGTCTTCCAATTTAGATTTAAGAAGCATAAAAGCCCTTAAAGACTTTGTCAGATTAAAAAAAAAAAAAAAAAAGACTTTGTCAGATAACTTTTCTAAAACATTAAAAGTGAGGAATTTTACCACAGTGACTCTTACTAATCTCCAAATTTTAATAACCCTATGAGCTGACTAAAAAACGTGCTGAATGAATCAAAAACATAATGCTATATTCCAAAAGATAAATGACGATGACCTATATGATGGCCTTTTTAAAAAAAAAATTAAGATTTTATTTATTTGAGAGAGAGAGCACAAGTGGGGGGTGGGGGAGGAGGAGGGACAGAGAGAGAGGGAAAAGCAGACTGCCTGTTAAGCAGGGAACCTAACGCTGGGCTTAGTCCCAGGACCCTGATTCCAAGACCCTGAGATCATGACCTGGGCCACGGCAGCCACCCAACCAACTGAGCCACCCACGTATCCCATGATGGCTTTCTTCTTAATTATAAAATATTAACCTTTCAAACATCCTATATTTTAAAAACACTCTAAAGAAACTTCAGGATCCAGGAAAGCACAACAAAAATCTGTGAGGTAGTTATGTAAATAGCTATTTGTGCACAATCATAGGCCAAGAATGGTTTTAGGAAACAACCACAAGATAGTCAGCAAGAGGTACAAAATATACTAGAATAACAATATTCTACCGGGCTTAGTGACAAGTGCCTAGAAGAATTTAAGACCTTCCAAAAAGAAATGCCACTGCTTTAAGGTCATAAAGGATGAACTCCTTAAACTCAAGCTAACCAAGAGATAAAACCATGCTAATTATTTTCCAAGGGTTATTCACAAATATGGTCTGGGATAATTCTTCACAGCAAATGAATGCACTCTAAGTGCACAGAACACACTATCATACAAATGACAAAGAACTTCCTGAATGTTACTGTTTTAAGCTAAACCGTATACCTTCTGGTGTACTGATTTGTAGTTAAGAATCAAAAAGCATGAATTCTATCACATTTAGGTTCCCTATTCTGTAAGAGTGAATCCATTCTTAAGAAAACACATTAAAAGGAAAGCCCAACTGTTCATCAGTACAACTGGTCAGTCATCTGAAAAAACTGAAAGAGATTCAAAGTGAAACAAAATTCCCCGAGAAATCCAATGACCCTCAAGTCTCCATACCAAATCCACTTACTTTAGTCATGTGCACCCTATCTAATACCAAGTTCTTTCATGTTCCCATTTTAATAATGCAGCTCATGAACCATCAACACAACTCCTCAAGGTCTCTATCTTAAATTTGGTCAGATATAGGTCATCCATATGGTCATAAAAAAAAATTGTATACAACAGAGAACTGTTATAGATCAATCTGACTACATTTTAGGGAATTTTAGTCTGAGTTAATGGTAATTTCAGATTAAATCACTAGTTACAAGTCACTGAATTAATTTCAGCTTAACTCAATGATAATAAACATTTACCAAATGTGAGGGGCACTGAGCTAGGTGTAGGGAATACAAAGAAAAAATATTATTTGCCCACAGGAGTTAACAATCCAATAAAAATGCAAACAAAATAAATATAAAATGAGTGGATCACAAAAAAGTAAATAACTACAGGTGGTGTACCAGGGACTGTAGGTTAGACTGAAGTAGTAAGATATCCACAGAAAAGGTATTCTCTAAGCATACAAGTATGCTTTGAGAAGATTTACATAGGAAAATAGCTTAGAAATGCATGATCTTCAGCGTACCTGGGTGGTTCAGTTGGTTAAGCATCCTGACTCTTGGTTTTGGTTCAGATCACCATCTCTGGGTCGTGGGATTGGGCCTGAGGCCTGCATTAGGCTCTGCACTCAGAGGTGACTCTGCTTGGGATTCTCTCTCCCTTCTCCCTCTACCCCCCCTGTCCCTCTCTAAAATAAATAAAAATAAATATTGGGAATAAAAAAAAAAAAAAAAAGAAATGCAAGATCTCCAAATCCAAATTAAAAGGAAAAACATGAGTTTGCCAGGCAGATCAAGAAAATAAGGGCATGCTAGGCATAGAAGGGACAGTATATAAAGATATGGAAAAAGTGACCCAACACCCCAGTTAGCAAATAAGTTGCTGTATCACTAAAGATAGTGTGTGTGGTGGGCGGTGGTATGGTACAGTAGAGTAAAACAGAATGGACATAACAAGGAAGCTGGAGAGGACAAAATCTTAATCATGAACAGAGCTTACATTGCGTCCTGATGACAAAAGGAAGCCACTGAAGGACTTCGACTTGCAAATGGCATACTTCTAACTTAAATTTTAAAAACAAAAAAACAACGCCTCCGGAGGACTAATGTCCGGGAAAGGGAGTTAGGAAGGAATATGAAACAGGAAATGGGGAGTTAGGAGGTCACCCAAGCAAAAAAATGATAAGGACCTAATAAATATCCATCTAAAGTAGATATGGAGGGGCGCCTGGGTGGCTCAGTGGGTTAAAGCTGTTGCCTTCGGCTCAGGTCATGATCCCAGGATC
Organism: Mellivora capensis; assembly: GCA_004024625.1. Classification (NCBI taxonomy): domain Eukaryota; kingdom Metazoa; phylum Chordata; class Mammalia; order Carnivora; family Mustelidae; genus Mellivora; species Mellivora capensis. The sequence goes on from PISX010000978.1 coordinate 56,218, forward strand.
CTGGGATCGAGCTCCGCATCAGGCTCTCTGCTCAGCAAGGAGCATGCTTCCCTTCCTCTCTCTCTGCCTGCCTCTCTGCCTACTTGTGCTCTGTCAAATAAATAAAATCTTTTAAAAAAAAAAGTAGATATGGAGAAGCGGGACCAAATATCAGAGACCTCAGAAAGGCAGGACTAATAATAAGGTTAAGTAAGTGATTAAACATCAATGGGAAAAGGGAGTTATAGGACAGGTTTTTCACTCTACTGACTGGATAAAAAGGGGTAAGCGTTAACAGAAACTAGAGAAAAAGTTGACTTGGAGTAAAGGGAAAGAGTGAGAAAGAAATGAGTAAGTATGGTTTTACACATGCTGTGTTTAAAAAGCCAACAAAGCAGGGGCGCCTGGGTGGCTCAGTGGGTTAAGCCTCTGCCTTTGGCTCAGGTCATGATCTCAGGATCCTGGGATTGAGCCCTACATCGGGCTCTCTGCTAAGCAGGAAGCCTGCTTCTGCCTCTCTCTCTGCCTGCCTCTCTGCCTACTTGTGACCTCTGTCAAATAAATAAATAAAATCTTAAAAAAAAAAAAAAAGCCAACAAAACAAGCAGATTAAGATCTCCAGGGCTTTCGACATGCATTCAGAAAATCATCAGCCAATAGGAGGAGCCAGCTCCCACCTAACTGTCCACTTACATGGGTGAACTTTATGGTATGGAAAGTAAACGTCATAAAGATGTTTATTAAAAAGCAGGAGCAGTTATGCAGATATCAGATCGTAGTTTGCAGAGCAGGGATAAAGAGGGTTTTATTATAATAACAGGGTCAATACATCAAGAGAATATAGCAAGAGAATATAACAGAATGTAAACATCACACATCTAATCAGAGGGTTTCAAAATATATGAAGCAAAACTGACAGAAATAAAAGGAAAAACAGACAAATCCACAGCATATTAGGCAAATCCAACACCCTTCACTCAATAACTCATAAAAGAAGAAGGAAAATCAGTAAGGACATAAAAGACAAACAACACAGCATCAACCAACCTGACCTAAATAACATTTATAAAAACACACTACCCAACAACCACAAAATGCACATTATGTTCAAATGCAAACAGAACATTCACCAACAGACCATTTTCTGAGCTGTAAAACAAGCCTTAATAAATTTAACAGGATTCAAACCATATAGAGTATGTTTTTTGCTATGCAAGGATTAAAGTGGCAATCAATAACATGAAGGGATCCAGATAATCTCCAAATATTTGAAAGCTGAGTAATACATCTCTCAATAATTAGGGGTCAAAAAAGAAATCAAAAGTGACACTAGATGACTACAGTGGTAGCTGCATATAAGTGTCTATAAATTAAACACTACTGAATGTACACTTAAGTGGCTGAGTTGTATGGTGTGTGAATTCGATCTCAATAAGGCTATTTTTTTAAAAATTAAATTAGAAAGTGGCTTGAACTAAAAGAAAATGGAAGCATCAAAATTTGTAGGTGAAGCTCAATGAATCCTTACAGAAAATTCACAGCACTAAACGCCAGCATGAAGAAAAGAAAGGTTACAGGAACAGTTCTAGCATAAGCAATCCAAATTAGAAAGATCTTATATGAAGGACCTCAGGTTCAAGCTTAATAGAAAAAAAGAAAATTAAACCTAAAGTTAGCAGATGAAAGGAAATAACAAAAGTGAAAAGAAATAAAAGAGAAAACGGAGGACTGAGCAAAACCAATAAAACAAAGAGTTTTACTCTAAGATTTAAAAAAAAAGATAAATTTCTGACAACACTGATAAGAAGAGGGGAAAAGAAAGCCACAATTTATAATAACTGGAACAGAAGCAGCAGCATAACTACAATACTACAAATATTAAAATTATAGTAAGGGACTATTTTTCACAAGGTTCACCAAAAACTCTATAATTTACATTCCTTGCTTAAAAAAAAAAAATACTCCAGTGGACTCAAGAGGACCTAGACTACTACCTGAACAGCCAATATCTGTTAAAGAAACTGAATATGTACATAAAACTTTCCAGAGAACTCCACCAGTTCAGATGATTTCACTGGTCAACTCCACCAAGCAGGGAAGAATCAGTATCAGTTCCTCAGAAACTCAGGAAACTGAAGAGGGAATACTTCTCTACTCATTTCAAGAGGGCATTATTCTGATACCAAACCAGATAAAAATAATAAATAACCACTCCTCATGAACACAGAAAAGCACTTCTATGATTTAAAACATAGTTATAACTGGAGTTAAAATTCAAAAATCAAGTGATGCAAGTCACCACATTAACAGACTTTTGAGAAATAACTATATGATCATCTCAGTAGATAAAAAGAATTTGGCAAAATCCAATTCTTATTCCTGATTAAAAAATAAAACTCCAAGCAAACTAAGAGTGTAATGCAACTTCCTAATCCAATAAAGGGCATCTATGAAAAACCTACCGCTAACATCATCCTTTTTTTTTTTTTTTAAATAAATAACACTTTTTTTTTTTTTAAGATTTTACTTATTTACTTGAGAGAGAGATCACAAGTAGACAGAGAGGCAGGCAGAGAGAGTGGGGGAAGAAAGCTCCCTACTGAGCAGAGCCCGATGTAGGGCTCAATCCCAGGACCTTGAGATCATGACCTTAACTGAAGGCAGAGGCTTAAGCCACCCAGGCACCCCTGCTAACATCATCTTTAATGGTGAAAGGCAGAATGCTTCCTCCTGAAGGTAAGGAACAAGGGAAGCATGCCCACTCTCACTACTTCAATTCAAAACTGCATTAGAGACTCTAGCCAGTGCAAAAGGGCAAGAAAAAGTAAGCAACCACTTCACAGAGGAGGAAGTAAAACTGCATCAGTTTTACTGGACAGGACTGTAGAAAATCTATAACTCTAACTCTAATCATATTTTGCACCTTTCAGACTATGCACACGCTAACTATCCCTCCTCTGGAATATTGTCTGTTCTGCCCTGATGCGCTCAAATGCATTTGTAAAAATCCCACTACTGATATCCAGCATTATCCATACTCCCCACAACAACTGACACAGAACACTGTATAAATTTCAAGTGTATTAACATGCTGATTTGACAGAACTATATATGGCAAAATGATAACCACCCAGCATCAGCTAACATCTCCATCATGTCATACATTATCATTTCTTATTTATGATAAGAACATTTAAAATCTACTCTCTTAACAATTTTCAAGTATGTAATACTAGTAAATATAATCACCATACTATATATTAGATCCCCAGAACGTGTTCATCTTATAATTTTAAGTTTGTACTCTTTGACCAACATCTCCCCATTTCCCCCACTCCAGCCCCCAACAACCACAATTTTAAGTTTCTGTTTCTACGATTTTGGCCTTTTTATATTCTACTTACAAGTGATATATTTGCCTTTCTGTCTGACTTACCTCACTAAGCATATGGCAGTATGTCCTTTAAATGAAAGTATGTCCTTTCACATGGGATAATAATATTCCACTGTGTGTATACACATACATCTTCTTTACCCATATACCCAAACTGACAAGGACTTACGTTGCTACCATATCTTGGTTATGGTGAGTAACACTATAGTGAATACGGGAATGCCAATATCTTGTTTTTAATATAATTTTTTATTTTTTATTAACATATAATTTATTATTAGCCCCAGCGGTACAGGTCTGTGAATCGCCAGGTTTACACACTTCACAGCACTCACCACAGCACACATCTTCCCCAATGTCATAACCCCACCACCCTCTCCCTACCCCCATCCCCCGGCAACCCTCAGTTTTTTTTGTGAGATTAAGAGTATCTTATGGTTTGTCTCCCTCCCGATTCCATCTTGTTTCATTTATTCTTTTCCTACCCCCAAGACCCCCACATTGCCTCTCAACTTCCACACATCAGGGAGATCATATGACAACTGTCTTTCTCCAACTGACTTATTTCGCTACGCATGATACCCTCTAGTTCCATCCACGTCGTCACAAATGGCAAGATTTCATTTCTTCTGATGGCTGCACAGTATTCCATTGTATATATATACATCTTCTTTATCCATTCATCTGTTGATAGACATCTAGGTTCTTTCCATAGTTTGGCTATTGTGGACATTGCAGCTATAAACATTCGGGTGCACATGCCCCTTCGGATCACTACCTTTGTATCTTTAGGGTAAATACCCAGTGGTGCGATTGCTCGATCGTAGAGTAGCTCTATTTTCAACTTTTTGAGGAACCTCCATGCTGTTTTCCAGAGCAGCTGCACCAGCTTGCATTCCCACCAACAGTGTAGGAGGGTTCCCTTTTCTCTGCATCCTCCCCAGCATCTGTCATTTCCTGACTTGTTAATTTTAGCCATTCTGACTGGTGTGAGGTGGTATCTCATTGTGGTTTTGATTTGTATTTCCCTGATGCTGAGTGATGTGGAGCACTTTTTCATGTGTCTGTTGGCCATCTGGATGTCTTCTTTGCAGAAATGTCTGTTCATGTCCTCTGCCCATTTCTTGATTGTACTATTTGTTCTTTGGGTGTTGAGTTTCATAAGTTCTTTATATATTTTGGATTCTAGCCCTTTATCTGATATGTCGTTTGCAAATATCTTCTCCCATTCTGTCAGCTGTCTTTTGGTTTTGTTAACTGTTTCCTTTGCTGTGCGAAAGCTTTTGATCTTGATGAAGTCCCAATAGTTCATATTTGCCCTTGTTTCCCTTGCCTTTGGCGATGTTCCTAGGAAGAAGTTGCTGAGCCTGAGGTCGAAGAGGTTGCTGCCTGTGTTCTCCTCAAGGATTTTAATGGATTCCTTTCTCACATTAAGGTCCTTCATCCATTTTGAGTCTATTTTCATGTGTGGTGTGAGAAAATGGTACAGTTTCATTTTTCTGCATGTGGCTGTCCAATTTTCCCAACACCATTTGTTGAAGAGATTGTCTTTTTTCCATTGGATATTCTTTCCTGCTTTGTGGAAGATTAGTTGACCACAGAGTTGAGGGTCTATTTCTGGGCACTCTATTCGGCTCCATTGATCTATGTGTCTGTTTTTGTGCCAGTACCATATTGTCTTGATGATGACAGCTTTTAATAGAGCTTGAAGTCTGGAACTGTGATGCCACCAACTTTGGCTTTCTTTTTTTTTTTTTTTAATAAACATATAATGTATTTTTATCCCCATGGGTACATGTCTGTGAATCGCCAGGTTTACACACTTCACAGCACTAACCATAGTGGCTTTCTTTTTCAATATTCCTCCAGCTATTCGAGGTCTTTTCTGGTTCCATATAAATTTTAGGATTATTTGTTCTATCCATTTCTTTAAAAAAAAATGGATGGGATTTTGATGGGGATTGCATTAAATGTGTAGACTGCTTTAGATAGCATAGCAGTTTCAAAGTATTTGTTCTTCCAATCCATGAGCATGAAACATTTTTCCATTTCTTTGTGTCTTCCTCAATTTCTTTCATGAGTACTTTATAGTTTTCTGAGTATAGATTCTTTGCCTCTTTGGTTAGGTTTATTCCTAGGTATTTTATGGTTTTGGGTGCAATTGTAAATGGGATTGACTCCTTAATTTCTCTTTCTTCTGTCTTGTTTGTGTAAAGAAATGCAACTGATTTCTGTGCATTGATTTTATATCCTGACACTTTACTGAATCCCTGTACAAGTTCTAACAGATTTGGAGTGGAGTCTTTTGGGCTTCCCACATATAGTATCATATCATCTGCAAAGAGTGATAGTTTGTCTTCTTCTTTGCCGATTTGGACGCCTTTAATTTCTTTTTGTTGTCTGATTGCTGAGGCTGGGACTTCTAGTACTATGTTGAATATTAGTGGTGATAATGGACATCCCTGCTGTGTTCCTGACCTTAGCGGAAAAGCTCTCAGTTTTTCTCCATTGAGAATGATATTCACGGTGGGTTTTTCACAGATGGCTTTGATGATATAGAGGTATATATCCTCTATCCCTAAACCGTGAAGAGTTTTGATCAAGAAAGGATGCTGTACTTTGTCAAATGCTTTTTCAGCATCTATTGAGAGTATCATATGGTTCTTGTTCTTTCTTTTAGGGAATGCCAATATCTTAAGATCCTGTTTCCATTTCCTGTCAATGTACACCCAGAAATGCAAGTGCTGGATCTTCTTATGGTAGGTCATTTTGCTTTTCTGAGGAACCGCCGTAACATTTCCCATAGTTGTCATACCAATTGATATTCCCAACAACAGTGTACAAGGCATCCCTTTTCTCACTATCCTCACCAACACTTGTTATCTTGTCTTTTTGATAATAAACCTCTAGCACCTGAAGTGATATTTCATTATGCTTTTGATTTGCATTTCCCTAAGGATTAGTGATATTAAGCATTTTTCACATATCTTTTGGCCACTTATAGGTCTTCTCTGGGAAAAAAAAAATCTATTCCTTTCCCCTGCCCATTTTTCAGTTGCATTGTTTGCTTTTTTGCTACTGAGTTGTAGGAGTTCTTTATATAGTTTGGATATTCCCTTATCAGCAATATAATTTCCAAGTATTTTTGCCCATTCCTTAGGTCACCTTTTCATTTTGGATTAATGTTTCTCTTGCTGTCCAGCTTTTCAGTTTGATATAATCCAGGTATTAACGTTTGCTTTTGTTGCTTGTGCTTTTAGAGTCATTTCAAAAAAAAAAATCACTGACAATGACAAAAATGTTAAGGATCTTTTCCTGTTTTTCTTCTACAAGTTTGATCGTTTCAGGTCTTAGGTTTAAGTCTACAGTCCACTTTGGGCTAATTTTTATGAGTGGTTTAAGTCCATTTTTATAAGTGGTATATGTGGTTATCAAGTTTTCCCAACACCTTTTATTGAAGAGACTATCCTTTCCCACTGAATATTCTTGACTCCCTTGTAAAATATTGTTAGGGTTTACTTCTCTTGATTCTGCTCCATTTGTCTATGTGTCTATTTTTATGCCAGGACCATACTGTTTTGATTGATTACTATAGCTCTATAGTATAGTTTAAAGTTAGTAAGTGTGATATCTCCAGCTTTCTTCTTCCTTAGGATTGCTTTGGCTATTCAGGGTCTTTTGTGGTTCCGTATGAATTTTAGAATCGCTTTCTCTAATTCTGTGAAAAAATGCCAGTAGAATTCTGACAGGGATTGCACTGACTCTATAGATGGCTTGAGGTGGTACAGACATTTTAACAATATTAATTCTTTCAATCTATTAGCAGAGGTATCTCTCCAATCTATCAAAGTCCTGTAGTTTTCATCGACAGATTTTCACCTTCTTGGTTAAATTTATTCCTCAGCATTTTATTATTTTTGATGCTATTGTGAATGGGTCTGTTTTACTTCTTTTTCAGATAGTTTGTGTATAGAAACATAACTGATTTCTACATGTTTATTTTATATCCTGCAATTTTCCTGAATTCGCTGATTATTTCTAACTTTTTTATGGTGGAGTCTTTAGAGGTTTTCTAATACCTAAGATGGTATCATCTGCAAAGACAATTGTATTTCTTCCTTTCCAATTTGGATGCCTTTTATTTAGTTTGCCTGCTTGCCCTGGCTACGATTTCCAGTACTATGTTGAATAGAAGTGATGAGTGAGCAGTCTTGCCTTATTCCTGATCTTAGAGGAAAAGCTTTCAATCTTCCACTGTTGAATTGATAGCTGTATGCTTATAATATATGGCTTTTATTATACTGAGGCATGTTCCTTCTACACCCAGTTTACTGTGAGTTTTTAATCATGAAAGGATGCTGTATTTTGTCAAGTGCTTTTTCTGCATCTATTGAGATGATCATATGACTTATCATTCATTCTATTAATGCAGTGTATCGCATGTGTTGATTTGCATTCTGGGGGCCACCTTTGCATCCAGGTATAAATCCCATCTGATCATGGTGTGTGATACTTTTAATGTGAGACTGAATTTGGTTTGCTAATACTTTATTGAGATTTCTGCACTTTTTTCATCAGTGATATTGGCCTGCAGTTTTCTTTACTTGGGAGTGCCCCTGTCTGGCTTTGAAATCAGGATAATGCTCCTCTTATTAAATGAGTCTGAGAGTACTTCCTCCTCTTCAATATTCTGAAGAGTTTGAGAAGGACTGCTCACCTTAATTTTTCCTTAAATGTCTGGTAGAGTTTACCCATGAAACCCTCTGGTCCTGGGCTTTTCCTTGTTTTTTTATTACTGATTCAAATTTCCTCTTTCTTCATGATTCAGATTTGATAGGTTCTATGTTTCCAGGATGTATCAATTTCTTCTCCATTATCCAGTGTGATGGCATTTATTTCTTAGTACTCTCTTATCCTTTGTATATCTGCAGTATCAGTTGTGTCCTCTTTAATTTCTGATTTTATTTGTGCCTTCTCTTTTGTGCTTAGCAGTATAGCTGAACACTTGTCCGTTTTATCTTTCCAAAAACACAGCTCTTAGTTTGGCTGATCCTTTCTATTGGTTTTCTGGTCTCCATTTCAGTTCCTTTTGCTCTCAACTTTTTATTTCCTTCTCCTGCTAGCTTTAGGCTTCATTTGTATTGGTTTTTTTGTATGTTTGTTTGTTTGTTTTTAGTTCCTTGAAATGTAAAGTTAGGCTATTTATTTAAAAATCTCCTTTTTTCCCTTAATATGTAGGGGCTTATCACTATAAATGTCCCTCTCTGAACTGCTTTTGCAGCATCCCGTAAGTTTTTGGTACGTTGTGTTTCCATTTTCATGTTTCAAGGTATTTTTGGATTTTCCTTTGGACTTCTGTAATCCACTGACCAAGTGTTGCTGAATTTCAACATATTTATGAATTTTCCAGCTTTTGTTCTGTAATTGATTTCTAGTTTCAGACCACTGTTATTGAAAAGAAATACCTGGTATGATTTCAATATTCTTACTGAATAACTTATTAAGACTTGTTTTGTGACTTACCATATGATCTATGCTGGAAAATGTTCTATGTACACTTGAGATGGACAGATATTCTGCCCCCTTCTCCCTCCCTTCTGTAACACCAATAATTTGCAAATTGGTTCTTCTGATAGTATCCCAAAGATTAGATAGGTTTTACTTCACTCTTTCTCATCTTTCGTCTTTATTCTATTTCACCTGTGTAATTTCAAAGCTTCTGTCTTCTAACAGAATTGTTCTTTTGCTTGGTCCATTCTGATACTGATTCTCTCTACTGCATTCTTCCTTTCTTTCATTAAAGTCTTAAGCTCCAGATTTGGTTCTTCCTTATGATTTCTACCTCTGTTAAATTTCTCATTTTGCTCATGTATTGATTTTGTTCAATTTCATTCTGTTTTCTCATAGCTCACTCACTTTCCTTAAAACAGCTTTTTTTAAATTTTTTATCGATTATTCATAGATCTCCATGTCTTTGGGTTTAGTTACTGGAAGTCTATTGTGATACTTGGTGGTGTCGTGTTTCCCTGGTTCATATTCTTTGGGAGTTTCTGCATTGCTCTCTTTGCAGCTTAAGTATCAGTCACCTCCTCTAGTCTGTACCAGCTGCCTTCTGGGGAGAACAAATATACCTTTCATCAGCCCTGTTAGAAATTCTAAGGCTTTCTCAGACTTTCTATGGATATACCTGCTTCATACTTCTTGTTCCCATTTGTGGCAGAATTCTCATTTTGTATGCCTTTTCTCAATCCTACAATGCACCAGGTGGAGTGCTGACTGCCTCTTTCGTTTTTCTAAGGGTGGCATTACAGCGCAAGTGTGTGCTCTCTCCCTGAGCCACAGGTTTGGGCTGCCTTCAGGAGCTCAAAGACCTGGCTACATAGTGGGAGGACAAGGCACAGGGGATGCTAAGGGCCTCCCATGGGCCAGCTGAGGGAATCTACAGGCAAGGTTTTTCCAGCAACTCAGGGGGAAGTTCTTGATGGGAGTCCGTGAGGCAGTTAAGAGAATCTACATCCCTTGAACATCCAAGAGTCCTATCTGCCACTATCCCAGTCCTTCGTCACAGCTCATCCAGGGAGCTCCCAATTTAGCACTCTAGATGGGACGAGAGAAAAATGCATCTCTTGGGCACCATCCAGCATGGCTGGGGAAGCTGAATGTTCACTTACCCATTCCTCCTCTCCCCCGTGGGAAAAATCCTGGGCTGAGATGGGCTCTGGTCCAAATCTATGCTACTTTGCGGGAGTACTTATTCAGGTAAGGCCAAGCTGTTCCTTTTACCCACTCCAGTAAGTCCAAACTCCTCCATTTTTTTGCTCCCACAGAGTGCTGGAACTTCTCTTCTAGAAACCTGGATGCCCACCAAGCGTCTCTTGTCCGTGGGCGACTGTCTCAGTGTTCTCCAGGGGCTTCTGTCTACAGCTGAGGAAGGCTAGAACCAGGTCACAGGCCAGTTGGCAGGGTCCACAGCCAGGACAGAGGACTCTTTGCCTATTATCTGATGCACAGGTGGGAAAGACTCCTCCTGGTTCCTTTGGTGTATAGTGCTAACTGCAAAACCCCCACAAAGGCACTTCTGTTCATGGATAGATGCTGATGGTGGTGGAGGACAAAAATGAGGGAACATCTTCAGCAGCCATGATGCTAACATCACTCTTCCCATAGCCCTTTATTTATAAATCTTATTTTCATATTTATCATTTTTCTCTAAGTTTGCTAAACTTTTTAAGTCTACGGCATTATCTTACTCTATGTTATATTCCCACTCTTTGAAACAACTACTCAATAAATTCTTGACGAATAAATGAATGAATGATCACATGAAAAGCCACCGTAATCTTATGTTTCTCAGATCCTGTTGTTTCCTGCTGATCATCTATGTTGATCATACCATTTCATTCCTCAATAATATAGTGCTATGTAAGTCTGTTTCCTTCATGTGATCATTTTGATTACCATCTCTCTCTCATGTATCTTGTTTTTAACCCAACCAATTTTCATGATTTATTCTGAAGGCCAAAAAACCCCACATTTTGTCAATTTACAAACCTCTCCCTTGAGGTTTTGCTATACTGAGATTACAATCTAGGCACAGTGTGGATGTACAGACAACCAAACCACATATGCAAAAATCCACTATAAAACAAACCTTACAAGAAATTCAAAGTGTTTTCTTATCATTTAAAAGTATATAACAAAGAAATAGTAAAATCTCTATCCCAGAATAGAGGTTCTAAATACAACAAAGCCTGGTCATCCTGCAATGAATCAAAAACTGAAAACAGGTATAAAACTCAAAAGAAAAAGAAGAAACTATTATGTACACAGTAACTCACAGCCTCTTCTTTCTTTCAGCTTCAATATTTTATAAGACTTTTATTTCATGATGTGCTTTTGTCTTAGAAGATGACTTAGTATTTTAAGTAGTCCTTTTAACTGGCTAAAAAAGTATAAAGAATAAAAGTTGATGGTTTTCTGACTATTATAAAGATCCTCTCCACAAAAAATTGTTATCATCAAAAAGAAACCATTAAACGGAGAGAAGCTGGAGACAACACTAATATGATAGATTGATTAGAAGAAATCATCAAATCATATAAGCGCCCCTATGTTTACTGCAGCATTATTTCCAAAACCAAGATATGAAAGCAACCTAAGTACCCATCAATAAATAAATGTGTAAATGTAGCATAAATATACAATGGAATATTAATCAGCCACACACACAAAAAAAAGATCTTGCAATTTGCAACATGAATGGGCCTAGATTATAAGGTATAATGCTCAGTGAAATATGTCGGAGAAAGTCAAATACTATATGATTTCCCTCATATGTGTAACCTAAAAACAAAACAAATGAACAAACACAAGAAGCAGAAACAGACCCATAAATACAGAGAACTGGTGACTGCCAGAGAGGAGCAGCGTGGGGGATAGACAGAATGAAGCAGAGTGGCAAGTACAGGTTCCAGTCATGGAAGGAGTAAGTCACCAGGATGAAAGGCACAATATAAGAAATACAGTCGATAGTACTGAAATAGCATTGTATGGTGACAGATGGCAGCTCCACTTATGGCCAGTACATAATCACTATGTTGGATACCTGAAACTAATGTTAACACTGCGTCAATCATGCTTAAAAAAAGAGAGAGAGAGAGAGAGAAATCATGTGTCCAAAACAAAGCTACAGGTCACTATAGGTCATCTGTGAAAACATAAAGAGAGTTCACTCTAAAATGTTCTTTTTAAAAAGGTTTTGTTAAATTACTCATTACTTTCCTGTGGAGTGAAACATTATCCATTCAGATTCTAGTGCAGTTCCTGGCCCAAAGCTGCTATTTTCACAATAAGCATTTTTACCAAATACTCCCTGCCTACACCTAAAATATAAGATTCAGAAACAAATGCTGTAGCCACCTCTCTTCGTTCCTGGTAAGCTCTGCCTTTCCATTTTTTTAGTTTTTGAACCTTCCTTCTCTACTTCTCTAATTTTTCTCTTGGCTCATATACTCCTTTCTCCACCTAGCCTCTTCAAACTGACAACTTGTTTCTGTGGTCTAAATTTACTTGGTTTCTACCAAAGACACTACATCTTAGAAATGAATGTGTCCCTAAAAATTCACATAGACTAAATGTTTGTAACACTAAAAACTTGTATATTGAAACTAACCCTGAACATAACAGTATTTGGAGATGGAGACTTTTGGGAAGGAATGAGGGTTTAGACTAAGTAAGGGTAAGGCTCTCATGATGGGATTAGAGGCCTTATAAGGAGAGAGAGAAATCTCTTTTCTCCTCTACCAACCCTTCCTACCCTACCCTTACCTTAAACACAAAAGAAAGGCCATGTGAGGACACAGCAAGAAGGCAGCCACCTGCAAGCCAGGGAAAGAGTCTACACCTGAAACCAAACCCTGCTGGACCCTGATCTTGGACTTCTAGCTTCTAAAACTGTGAGAAATAGATTTGTTATCTAAGCCATCCACTTTAGCATTTTGCTATGTCAGCCCACAAATACAGACATCCCCTGTCCTCACCCAAGCCCTAATGATAGCTCAAATATTTTTAATTTTTTAAGATTTCATAAAGTAATCTCTACACCCATTGTAAGGCTTGAATTCACAACCCCAAGATCAAGAGTCACACGCTCCACCAACTGAGCCAGCCAGGCACCCCAAAAGTTTTTAATTTTAATGAAGTCCAACTTACCCATTTTCTTCTTCTGTTGCCTTTATTTTTGGTGTCCTATCCAAGAAATCACTGCAAAATCCTATACCATGAAGCTTTTCCCCTAAGTCTTCTTCTCAGAGTTTCATAGTTTTAGCTCTTACATTAAGTCTTTGATCCATTTTGAGTTCATCTTTATATGTGGTATTGAAGATTTTTTTTTTTTTTTTTTGGCTTAAGAAGGAATAAAATCCCTGAACTAAAGAAAAGTACCAAGAAGCAAAGCAAGGAAGTAAGAAATAAAACTCAAACTAAAGGGTGCAGACAGTGAAGTAAAAGAGGCCAGTAACAATTTGCAGCCCTTCATTAAAATAATCCATATAATCCAGTGTTTCTCAAATGCATTATGGGTATTTGGGGCAAGATAATTCAATTCTTTGCTGTGCAGAATACCAGGGCACTGCAGTGGTTAGGATTCCGGTTCCCCATCCACTAAATGCCAATAATGCTACCCTTTCAACCAGTGCGACAAGCAGAAAATGCCCCCGTGTTTCCAATAACCCTCTAAGGGGAAAATACTGCCCCCTGTTTTAAGCCACTGCACAAAAAGTACAGAAAGGGTAGAGTCTAGAAAGACTGTTTATATCTACATTTCCAAATAGCACAGCACAAGTAAGAATTTCATCCCCAACTACAATACAAGTCAGTGTAATAAAACTTACGGCTCTTTTCAACTTACTTTATGTTTCTTATTATGTTAATATGTAATCCCTTCTCTAAATTGAGGAATCCATCATTATACTGAAAGCAGAATCCCTTCTCTTCCCATAGAAGCCAGAAGGTTCAAGATAGTTTGTCTATCATCTGACAAAACAAGAGGCTGTGACCCACACTTAGGCAATCAGATGCTCTGGCTGGGACTACAAAGCTGAAATAAGTGACACAGAGAAACAAGGACTCAATTTTGGAAATAACTCGGGAAGCAGATCCAGTGTCAAAAGGTAGCAAAGCCATAACCAGAGCTCAGTGACCAGCAGCAGTGATGTGGTACACTGTTTCTTAACTCTCACCATGGCTCTGCATACCCAGCTTCCTTTAATGCCTATTTTCTAAACCTAGTTCTCTAGCCTTGAAAGCCAACCATTATCCTTCCAATAAATACCTTCTTAAACATGCATTACACTTGGTTTCTACTGTTTGTATCCAAAATTTCTCTACTATAATTTTTTAATGCAGACGGAAGAGGTAATCTGGTACTATGACCTAAGCTCATGCCTTTGACTCAATCACTCTCAAATGTTGCTAAGGCAATTCCAACAAATGCAGAATGAAAAATTCTGACCAACCACCACCACTGAAAAACAGAGGAGTTCCACCTGATGCTTAAAACTCCAAGTTATTCTGAATATGGCACAAATGAGAACAAGTTCGAGGCAGTCCAACTTGTCAACCAATCCATAATTCCTAGTTACTATTATTCACTGATATAGAAAGTACTTTCAGGAATCTGGGAAGAGACCTGGGACTTGGCAGAGCACTAACCTATATAGCCTGCTCTCCTGCAAAGCTATCCACAATCCTGAGTTGCCGACTGCTATAACTTCCAGCATAGGCTAAAAAGGCCTGCCTCAGTCACTCCGGTGAAGAGGTCCTCCTGATCATCTGCCCAGTTCAAAACCATCAGACTACCAGGCTCCCCAGAGAAAAGGCCCATCCCAAAAGGGATCCATTTTGCCTCAGGTGAACTACTGGCTATTCAACTCCAAGTCTACAAAAAAAAGGCCCCTTACAGATGCTCCACTGACTGCTCATCTGGCCCAAATTAAAGTCCACACACTAAAAGTCGAGCCTGGGGACTCAGTCAGTTAACTGTCTGCCCTCAGCTCAGGCCCTGATCTCAGGGTCCTGGGATCAAGCCCTGCACTGGGCTCCCTGCTCAGTGGGGAACCTATTTCTCCCTCTCCCTCTGCCCACTCATGCTCTCTAATAATAAAATCTTTTAAAAAAATAAAAAATCAAAATTTTTAAAAAGTCCATACAAGGAAGCCAGACAGCACCAGTGGGTAAACCCAAATCTTCAATTTCAAATCTACCCTTCTATACTTTCCTTCATGATACTGGGGTTTAGCCTCTTCAAATTACCTCTCTCTTTTATCAACTGGCTTCCTACTAGGTTCAACCAATAAGCAGTACTAAAGGGAGACTGGAAAACAGGAGGATGGGATCTTGGTAACCTAATTCTAAAATACTTATGGGTGTCAATTCATCAAGAAGATGTAGCAATTATAAATATACATGTAATAATTATAAACACCAAACAACAGAACCCCAAAATATATGAAGCAAGCACCTACAGAACTGAAGGAAGAAACAGGCAATTTTACAATAATAGCTGGAGACTTCCATACTCCACTTTCAATAATGGCTAAAACAGAGATAATGTAAATAAATAAAATCAGAAATAATAATGGAGACATTATTGCTGACCTTACAGAAATAAAAAAAGATTTAAAGACAGTATTTTGAACAAGTGTACACAACCAAATTAGAAAACCTAGATGAACTGGACACATTCTTAGAAACACACAAACTGCAAAAAGTAACTCGAGCAAACACAGAAAATCAAACAGACCTGTAACAGGTAAAGATCTTAAATCAGGAACCAAAACCTCCCAACAAAGAAAGGCCCAGGACCAGATGGTTTCCCAGGTAAATTCTACCATGTTTAAAGAATTAACACCAATCTTCCTCAAACTCTTCCAAAAAAAAAAAAAGAGGCAAGAACACTTCTTAACTCATTCCATAAAGCCAGCATGACCCTGATATCAAAGCCAAAGATACCACAAGAACACTAGATACCCTTTAGAAATATAGATGCAAATATCCTCAACAAAATGCTAGCAAACTAATCCCAACAGCATATTAAAAGTACTATACATACCATGAGCAGGCAGATTTTATCCCAGCAATGCAAATATGGTTCAACACAAGAAAATCATAAAATGTAATACACCACATTAATGGAACAAAGGGAATAAAATACATGATCACCTCAAATGATGCTGAAAAAGTGTCTGACAAAGTCCAGCACCCTTTCATGATAAACACACAGCAAACTAGGAATATAAAGAAACTTCGCTCAACATGACAAAGGGCACTTATGAAAACTTCACAACTAACATCATACTTAGTGGTGAAAGACTAAAAGCTCTCCCCCTAAGATCAGGAATAAGGCAAAGATTCCCACTTTCACCACTGCTATTCAATATTATACTATAAAGTTCTAGCCAAAGCAATTAGGCAAGAAAAAAAAATCAAAAACATCCAAATTGGATAGGCAGAAGTAAAACTATCTCTATTCACAGATGACATGATCCTATATATACAGAAAATCCCCAAGAATTCACAAAATTACTGGAGACAACAAATGAACTTGGTAAAATTGAGAGCACAAGCTCAACACACAAAAATCAGTTATGTTTCTATGTATTACAAATGAAAAACCCAAAAAAGGAAATTAAGGAAACAATTCCATTCATAATAGCATACAAAAGAATTAAATACTTAGGGATAAAATTAACTAAAAAGGTGAAATACTTGTGTACTTAAAACTACAAATATTACTGAAAGAAACTGAGGAAGACATAAATGATAGAAAAATATTATAGCCATTGATTGGAAGACTTAATGTTGTTAAAAAGATAAGACTGCCCAAACCAATCTACAGATTCAACAAAACCACTATCAAAATTCCAACAGCTGTTTTCGCAGAAATTGAAAAGCTGATCCTCAAATACATAAGGAACTGCAAGTGGCCCCGAACAGTTAAAACAATCCTGAAGAAGAATAACAATGTTTGGAGCACTCACATTCTCAATTTCTAAAGCTTGCTACAAAGGTTCAGTAATCAAAACAGTGTGGTACTATTCTAGGTCATAAATTCCTATCTGTGAATGCATTTTCGAGATTATGTTCTATTCTATTCTCTTCCATGAGAGGTGTGTGCAAACCCAGTGGTGCAGACTCATGAGATACCTATTTAAAATAATGTCTCTCCCTCTATCTGCATCTCTTTGATGTTTTCTGATTGCTCT